>JASPKZ010008383.1:345000-415000 GCA_030220185.1 Diploptera punctata
TATATGCACTGCTTGACAGGTTTTCCTCGTTTGGGTCCACTTTCTATCCGAAGGTATATAAGTAAATTGCTCAACTCGCTTAGACTTGGGTGGATACAGTTTATCCCGGTTTTGCTAAACTGTATTCTTTATCGTCCAAAATCTCTCAACTTCTGTGGTTTAGTATATCCTGATTAGGAGCATGAATAAGATTAGAAATAAATTAAAAATCCTTATATGATAAAAAAATCGGAAATTCAAATATTAAATTCGACTTTCTGATTCGTGAATCTGAAATACTGTATTTAAGTAACTAAATAACTCACTGGCACTATAGAACCCGTAGGTTCATGGCCGCGCGGACATAAGCTCTCCATACATTCCTATCCTGAGCTAATGTTTTCCAATCATTCCCTGTATAATCTACTTCTCTCAAATCATAGTTAATGTATTCTCCCATCTCATCCTTGGTCTACCAACAAGGCGTTTTCCCTCTGGTTTTCCTACAAGAAGCTTCTATGCACGTCTCTCATTCCCCATTCGTGCCACATGTCCGGCCCATCGCAGTCTACGATACTCAACTCTTATTATTATTATTATTATTATTATTATTATTATTATTATTATTATTATTATTATATATTATGTAGTTCACTGTTATGTAGTCTTCTTCATTCACCTGTCTGTTCATCTCTCTTTGGACCAAACATTTCCCTAAGAACTTTATTCTCAAATACTCGTAATCTCCTTTCCTCCCTTAAAGTGAGAGTCCATGTTTCGCATCCATATAATGTAACTGGTAGAATAACAGTTGTATATGTTTTCAGTTTAACGTTTTTAAAAGGAGATGGGACGTCAAGAGTCCCTGTGATGCATAGGCCTAATAGCACGCATTTCAAGAATTGAGTCTATGTGCTATCTTTAAGAATCAATTTTAATATATTGTAACAATGTTAATACTTTTTCGCTACCTGTTTTACAATTCATTCTTTATATATTTAAATTGCTTAAATATATTTAATATATTTTAATGTTTATTCAAAAGCACGAGAACACTAATACAAAACTCACCATCAGATGTTAAGTTATGACCATTATATTTATAGGGGAATTGGACCCGATTGGGGTTGATGGATATTTAAAGAAGTATAAATTGCAATTTTGACTAACATGAAGTAAAGCCATGTTTCCCATTTATTTATTTTATATTTTAGAGAAGTTTGGATGACAAGAGTACTTGTAATGCATAATAGCATATATTTCCAGAATTGAGTCTATCTTTAATTTATTTCTACACCGCATTCCTGTTTTGCTATGAATTTTAATTCTTAAAAATATTCCCCATTTTTCATTAACTGTCCATTTTTATTATATAACGAAATTGTCTATGTGATAATATATTTATTGATTATCAGTCATATAAAATAAAACACATGTGCACTCTTCAAGAATTATATGTAGCGATGTCGAGCACTCAATTCTTGCATGCTCCATGCTTGTATTCCATATTGTTTTGTTCTTGAAATCCTGTTGTTACTCAATTGTCCTCCAGCTGAGAGTGCTCGTGCTCCTGTGACGCTGTTAGAGGTGATATATTTGAGGTTTGGACATACATCTTCAATCGTTCATTCAAGTGGCAGAACTCTAATCAAATGTTTTTATACAGTATTTTTTTTACCAATATCACAATAATGTTCCGAATAACGCTGAATCTCTAAACAACTGATAGTTGAGGGAATTATTTGAGAAATTATAAAATAAAACGAACACTTTTGTACACAATAAGTAACAAAAATATATCTATAAGTAAAGTAATCCCACTACAGGCCTCAGGAGGCCCTTCGGGTAGTAGGAGGTTAAGGCTCCCACTTTTTTTCTGGACAATCGGCACTTGATATCAGCCGGGTTGTCAGCCCTGCGTGACGGCCGCCTTTACCCCCAGAACAAGCGTCTAGTGCTCATTTCTGTTAGAGGCTGAGTCGACCCCAGGGCCATAGTGCCGCCAGAAGGTTAGTTAGCCTAAATATGGAATCAGGCTTCCAAACTACCAGATTATATCATCATCATCTTCATGGTAGGCCGTCGGCCTGTTCCGCTCTCAGAATTCATCTTCCCATCGTCTTCTAGGAAGTCCCATATCTCTATAGCCTTGAGGTTGGTACAACAGTGCTTGTTTTTTGTTAGCCTAGAAGAGTACATTCTTAAAATATGTCCATGCCATTTTTGTTTATAGTTTTGTATTTTTTTTTTTCATTTCGATTAAACATTTTGAGTACTTGCCTAATTGTTTCACTAGGAATGTGGTCTCGTAGAATATATCCTGCAACGTATCTGAGGAACTTCGTCTATGATGTTTCTAGTAATCTTCTGTCTGATCTTCTGATCCATATGTCACAATTGGAACTGCCATTACTAGAGCACGGACCTCATTGCCTTTTCATTGCCGTGTCGTTTTCAAACAGTTAACTACACAGGGTAGTTAGTTACTTGGCAGTGTTGCCAGGGCCACAGCCATTGGCGTCTTTGCTGTGCTGCTACAAGTATAGTACGCAGTCAAGTCATAATACCGATCACCCCGATCTGATGAATGATTACAACTTGCCGAAAACAAACACACGCAAGATGAATTCACTTGTATGTGAGTACGTTCGTGGATACTTTTGGCTAAAAGAAGACTGAAGAAGATAAAATATTTTGTAACTTGGTAATGTAGAGTGAAAGGGGGAAGAGAAGAATTTTATCAAGAGCCATGCCAAATCTAAAAAAACACATGGGGAATTGTAAAAATAAGCTTGACGATGAAATTTAACAGTCATCTGCATAAGGAGTTACAGACATGGTAATCAGCCGTGAATGTTACAAGCGATTTATGGAAAACGGTATATTCGCGAAATATGCCTTGCAATAAAGTGCAAAATCCAGCTAATAAATAGTTTTTGGAGAAAAAGTATACGGGAAGACAAATTCCTTGTGAAACAACTTTACGTCGGTTTATTATTATCTCCTTGTTATGAAGGGACGTTTTTGAAAATACATTAGAAATACTGTGGCCAGATCATAAAAATATGGTTTTGTCCATCGATGAAACCCCATGGGTGCGTCCGGACGGTCTGTAGGAAATGTGATAGTGGGGATATTATCACCTGAAAAACCCGGGAATAAATTTTTGTTAACTACCGAATCTTAAATAAAGTCAACCATTTTGAAATCGACAACCTTTTTGAAAATCTATGTCTCTTCTAGGGCCCAATGAACTAAAAAGAGATAATCGCAGTCCCTTATATGTTGAAAGCAGCTTTCAGAATTAAAGAACGATATCCGAAAATGGTATATTTAACTAGCTTGGCCCATGGAGTTCACCGATTGGCCGAAGTAATTAGGTTGCACTTCTCTGATGTGGACCATTGATCAAACATGAAGAAAATTTTTAAAGGTCCCTTCTAGGAAACAGAAATTTAAAGAAATTGCACCACAAATCCATTTACCACCTCAACCTGTTTTAACTCTGTGGGGGACTTGGTTTCAGACCACTGCATACTACTTACAGCATTATCAAGTGATTGTTAAAGTAGTTAATACATTTTATGCTGAAGAAAGTTCGGATTAAAATTGTGAAATCTCTGATGTCAGGACAACTGTATCAAAATTTGCATGTAATCAACAACGTCTACAAAGATATACCTTTAATAATAATAATAATAATAATAATAATAATAATAAAACTGGAAACTTCACATATAGTATTGATTGATTCCATAAAACTGGTAGAAAATGTATCGCGACATTTTTATGAAACAGGAGGTAGTTTGGCATCTGATATTACAAAAACAAATTGCAACGTGCATTGCTGAAAACCCCTGAACACTCAGCTATTTGCAATATAAAGGATTTTCTAATGGACAACAAGAACGCATGTACTGTCTCCAAGTTAGATACCTGTGATATACCCTACTTTCCTTTTGCACCAGTTACCTCATGTGAAGTAAAAAGGAGTTTCTTTCCAAATATAAACTTTGGTTGAACAGTCACCAAAGACTTTTTTCTTTTGAAGCTTTACGGAAATAAATTGCTATTCATTGTAACAGCTCTACAGAAGCGAAACAAGTTTAACTAACAGGGTCTTAAAAATATTATGTACAGTGTACATACTTGTTTTGTGTTACCTCTTTATTTAAAACTGTACGAAGAAAACAATTGTGCAGAAATAATGAAATTGTTATTTATTGTAATAATGTATGCAGCATTGTATTTATAGATGCACGAAGAGAATTAATGTACGGAAATTATAAATTTGTTTAACTTTTTGTTGTATAGCGTTTAATTAAAAAAGTTAAAAAATATTTTACGCAACAAAATAAACTTGTAATCCAGAATTAGCTACTTATTTCATTACCCGCCTATAACTCCTGTAAACAGTACAGCACAAATGCCATACTAATCAGACTGGTGCTACTACACCCCCTACCACTCTCTCATCAAGCAATAGTATGTATAGTAAGAGTGCACTTTATCTAACTTCATGTCCGAGCCACAGTCATTACCTTACAAACCTTTTGCATTGTTTCTTTTGTTGTTTTTGTTTGTAGTGTTCTTTTAATAGTCTCACACATACTTTGAAATTTACACGATTGTATGATATTCCAAAATATGAATACAGTATTTCGATTTCAATTTTTTCTTGTACAACATTTATTATAAATAAGCTTTAAAGTTTGATTGTGTACAAAGTTTCAATATCCAATACAACTCCCCAGTGTTGTATTTAAAAAAAACAGTTAATGAATCAGTCCATCCACCTGGGAAAATAAATTGTGTCCACGCCTTTTTTCGTGGCCGCAAGTTTTGAACGTGGACATGACTCGACATCGATGCAGTTCTATATTTTGTATATCCCTTGAGAGCGTGTTGTTCAGTCAACATTCACAGCTAATAAAAAATAAGGCTTGCTTTTCTCTCTTTTGTTTAATTTTAAAATTTTAAAACATAGAGAAATTAAAGATGATCATAATTTTCCAACTTAAAAAATATATTTTTAAACACTTAAATCTGAAGCAAATTGTTTAATTACATTCATAGAGAGTTAATGAATAGAAAATAGACGTTTCACTTCAATTTAACAAATCTCCCCTGAAGTGATGTAAGTCACTACATGAAGAAATTGGGAAAATATGCGTATTTTACTTGTATGCAAGTAATTAGTTTTCTCTTGAAAACCATTAATGTATGTAAATAAATATATTAAAGTAATTCAGAATCAGACGGTATGTTTCGTGTTCGGAGTAAAGAAATACGAGCAGTGCACTTGAATGCGTCATAAATACAAAAAGCATTAAAAAAACAAATCAAGAAACGATTTTATTTTCTGGGAATAATATCCAGATTCAAAGAAATCAACACTGGTATTTACAATATTTCAACAATATAATCTAAGAAAATAAGGATTCCCAGAAAACGCTCTGTTACGAGTTTAACAGTAAATTTCTACCATTCCGAAATCTGAGAAACTAAAGTATATAAATAAAATAAGTTGAAACCTTCAAACAGTTCAACCTACAGATTAAGAGAAATTATGTAGATTTCTTATACAGTATAATAAAAACCGAAGTATAGAAGATTTCCTAAAAACGACTTTATCAACCTACTCACGAACAGAATTAAAATTTATAAAAATTCATATAACTGAATTTGGGTTTGATCAAGACCATGTTGAAATTTAATGATTTCAAGTAGTTTATATATGATAGTGTTTGTTCTTATCTCGAAAATGTAGATATTAAACACAATGTTAGCAGAAAAGCCTCCTGTAAATACTTTCTGCACAAACGAGCCCATAACTCTGTCGAATAGGTCATTTTTTGCGCGATAGTGCGTTTTGTTACTTACAGCAATGTCGACCATGATTGAAAGTTCAACTTCCTACATTTTGGAGTTGCCAACCTAAGTAACTATCCATCCATAGTAATTCTGCCCGAGGGCAGCTCCTTCACTGCAATCATAGCATTTTCATGCTATGCTTGCAGCTTTACTAGGGGATTGTAGGTGTGGTAGCTTCCCGTTGCTTTCCACACCGGTGAAGGATGATGATGATGATGATGATAAGGATGATGATGATGATGGCCATATGAATTCGGTGAACGTTTTGGCCTTAAAGTTTTCCTGTCATTTGTCTTACAGGCTAGGAAAACCCCCGATAAAAATCTCACCCAGAAAAACTGCTCCGACCGGGGATCAAACCCGGGCCCGCTGCGTGTCAAGGCAGCACCCTACCTCGTGACCACAATGGTGGACTAAATAACTATACTGTAATAAAATAGCTGTACTGTAATATTACATATTACAAACCACGTGTGGGAAATAAAACCACTGACCTCTAGTTATACTACGTACAATGTATATACAAAAAATATCCAAAAGGTAGTGTTAATATACAGTATACGAAACAAATCACTGCATTTTAAATGAACTGAACTTTATTTGAAACAATATAAAACAACAAATACTTGCTGTCATTTTATGACTGATTGATGTCACGGCCTCCTGTAGTTTCAACTAATAAACAATGCCCACACTGTTAATATTAGTCAGTTGTTTATAATGAACGCAAATATTTCCAATAAAGATGTTATTATTTTACTATTATTTATTATTTTGAAAACACTATCGCTTAAAAAATAATGTACAACGAACGTTTGTGAAGTGTTTTACAGAATCTGGGAAATTAAAAACCTCGCTATCGCTCGGTTTTTAAACATTTTCCTCGCTTCTGTAAAAGCCAGTTCTAAACCTCTCATCGAAACATACTATTGTCACTTGTATAGGTGAGAACATTTTAATAGTTCGACTTTCTGGTTACTTTTTTTGAAACTCTTGGAAAATGCTGAAATCTACAGCAGTAAAAGCATATCTGATGGCTGAAGATTTTTTAAGAATTTTCTATCTTACTTACTCACTGGCACTATCAAATCCGTAGGTTCATGGCCGCGCGTACATAAGCTCTCCATACATCCCTATCCTGAGCTAATGCTTTCCAATCATTCCCTGTATAATCTACTTCCCTCAAATCATAGTTAATGTTATTCTCCCACCTCATTCTTGGTATACCAACTAGGCGTTTTCCCTCTGGCTTTCCTACAAGAAGCTTCCATGCAACTCTTCCATTCCCAATACGTGCAACATGTCCTGCCCATCGCAGTCTACGAGACTTAACTGTTCTTATTATATCTGGCTTCCTATAAATACCATGTAGTTCATTGTTATGTAGTCTTCTCCATTCACCTGTCTGTTCATCTCTCTTTGGACCAAAAATTTTCCTAAGTACTTTATTCTCAAATACTTGTAATCTCCTTTCCTCCCTTTAAAGTAAGAGTCATGTTTCGCGCCCATATAATATAACTGGTAGAATAATAGTTTTATATATTTTCAGTTTAACGTTTTTTGAAAGGAGTTGGGACATCAAGAGTCGCTGCAATGCATAATAGCACGCATTTCCAGAATTGAGCCTACGTTTAATATCTTTGTGCATCTCATTCCTATTTGTGGTTATTGTTCCTAGGTATTTGAATTCAGCCACTTCCTCCAAATTTCCCTCATTTGTCATTAGCTGCCCATTTCCACTATATAATGTATTTCTACGTGTGACCATATATTTAGTTTTATTGATATTTACTTCCAGTCCTAATTTCTTTTAGTGTTTCTCAATCGTGTGTGCGTGTTCTCCTTTAGTATCTCCTCGCTATCGGGCCAATAGTACATCATCAGCATAAACTAACAGCTTATTAATACCATTGAGTTGTAAGCCGTCCTTAGAATTTTCTATCCTACTCTTTATTTATCTTGCACTAGACTGATCAGAATGTTTCTGATCTCAGATTCAATGGCTAAAGAAGAAGGCTAAACAAATACAATAAACTGTTTTATTATTGTATAAATAGTAGGACCAGAAGAGCATAACTAGAATTTCAATGTAATTCTTATTTTTTTTCAAATGTTACATAAAATTACCTGGAATAAAAAAGGAGGTCTATGTTCAACACAGTCGAACAAACTAATTCAGTTAACGCAAAATATGAACCACGAATATGAACACACAAAACACAAGAATTAAGGAAAATAGAAATGGACGTTTACATGATCATTTAAGGCTTTATTTTTAATTTACTCTAGCTAGTTTAAAAATGAATCCTTTGAAAATCAGACTGCATGCAGAAGTATATATTTACATGTACAAAAAGGATATATTAAACCCAGTGTAAGTAAACTACAATCCTACATCTCACTTTAATAAGCGCAGCTAGTACAGACATGCCAGAAAGTTTACAAAATTCATTCCATTAAGAATGACACAACAAATCAATTAATGCCTCCAGGGTTTCAAGTAGATTCAAGCTACCAACATCACACAACAATAATCAAGGCTTCCTTCCTAAAAAATTTCCATTTACTCCTAGACAACTCAATACATGAATGTGTTTTAGAACTCTTAAATGTTCAACATTATTTTATTCAAGTTATTCCAGTATCAATTTTTATAAGATTCATGATGTGTTCCGTTGAGGTATTATTCAAAATTAAAATATAAAAATTATAAAATATTCACCTGAAAGGTCCGTCTCCTCAACTTAATTACTTATTTAACTATAGCGCTTTCGCGACTTGTCCCATCATCGGCAGGATTCAAAACTGGTGTTTCACTGAAGATCTGGTAGAGGGGGTTACATGTATTGGGTTCGTTTTCGTTTATCAGATTGTTGTTATGAGCTGCTTTCATGATTTCCATCTCTTCGAGTACGTTTATCTTCGCTGGATTATTTTCTCTGCGCATTACAGTTAGGGTGTTTTCAATATTTAACATGTGATGTCCTTCATGGATAACGTGTTTTGCATAGCTTGATTTTTCTTTGCGTGAATGAAGTCTCGAAAATGTAAGGACTGCAACAAATTTTATATAGGAAGAACAAACAGGAGTTTTAACATCAGATTTAAAGAACATTTTCGAGACTTTATTCACGCAGAAGGAAAATCAAGCTATGAAAAACACGTTATCCATGAAGGACATCGCAAGTTAAAAATTGAAAACACCCTAACAGTAATGCACAGAGAAAATAATCCAGAGAAGATAAACGTACTCGAAGAGATGGAAATCATGAAAGCAGCTCACAACAACAATCTGTTAAACGAAAACAAACCCAATACATGTAACCTCCTCTACCAGATCTTCAGTGAAACACCAGTTTTGAATCCTGCCGATGATGGGACAAGTCCCGAAAGCGCTATAGTTAAATAAGTAATTAAGTTGAGGAGACGGACCTTTCAGGTGAATATTTCATAATTTTTATATTTTAATTTTATTCCAGTATGTCACAGCCATCCATAAATAATTTGTGAAGACATAATAGTAAGTTCAAGAATATCAATAGATCTAGTCAATTTATTCCTCTTCCAAGCTAAGTTCCAGTTTTAATGTAAACAAAGCAGATGTATGACTGCATTTTCATTAGTGGAATAACGATTTTACCCTCGGTGTTGTTGTATTTTAACCCACTACTAAGGTTGGGGCGCCTGGAAGACGGCCATACACTTCCTCAATGATAGGTAATGATGATGGTAATGATACGCCAGGAGAGGCCTTAATTTTAAACTTAATCTAATGAGTAGGGCTGAAAATAGTACTGGTTATAGGCTAGGCTGCATCTTACTTAGACCGCTATGTTTACAAACTGCACGTTGACACGCGCTACTCGGGACAGACTTCTAGTACAGTCCGCTTTGTGTAAGAATGGACTCATCTTTGCATAATTTTTGTTTCGGCATTCTGATACAACCACACGTCACGTAAACAGGTCTATTGCTGAGGAGAGTCGAACATACACACTCACCGCTCCGAGCAGCAGTGGAGACACTCGACAAAGACACGTATTTCTAAACAATGTGTATAGAAATTAGTTACTATCCTGATACCGCTATTTTTCAGCCCTACTAATGAGGTAAATATGATAAATGATGATACTGATAACCACATGATATTCGGGGATCGCTTGGGCCTTAACGTTTCCTGACATGTAACAGGGGAGGAAAAATAAGAAAACCTCACCCAGGAAACTTGAAGAAGAAGAAGAAGAAGAAGAAGAAAGTTCAGATGACGATTTTCATGGATTTTAAAGATCATAACGATTTGATAAACTAAGAATTTGTTTAGTCTCGCTTTGTAATCTAATACTAAAAATGGTAAAAATGTTTTTTTTCTTAAATTGCTTAAAAATTAAGGTGCGTCTTATAGTCCGTAAAATACGATAGTAACGGGTCTCCAGGATCATCAGCAGGCTAGGCCCACCGTCGAAGAGAGCACATAACATATCACAAATGACACTCTACGTGACCTTAGCGGAAATTTAAAATCTTCTACCCTCCAGAATCAAACGCGGGCTGCTGGTGTTAAAAGTTGGAAGAATACCGACTAAATCACGGCGACAATGTTGTGCCCGATGGACAAGCAGTTAGTAAGCTCTAGGATAAACATTCGAACTGTCATTTGTGGAGTGCATCTTCCTGCAGCAAGGCTAATTTCACTAGACAAAGCCCGTCATTTTCAAAATACTATTCAGTGAGTGTTTCGATTTAGATTTCCCTCGAGACTGTTTTATTGAAATAACAGTTGTGATAGAGAAATAATATTACGTTTTCTTTAATAACGATTCATAAAATTCAATAAATTTATCATAGGGTCTATGCCAATAAAATATAGCATCCTCGATTGTTTGGTTTCTATGAATCGGGTACACATTTTGCATCTCTACAGCATAGTATACCTAACATCTGCAAAAAATAAAAATTTGTATCTCGATTTCTGTAATAAACATAGAACATAGGCCTAGCAAAAATTTTGTGGGCATTGGCATATGTGTTTACCTCTCACACGAACATTTCGTCAGTGGCGTGCTGATACTTAATATATTTTATGTTATGTTTTATTTTGAACTAGTATACCGTAAGTTCCTTAACTCAAAATGTTTGTTTTTGTCCGCTCTTTAACCCATTCAATTTCATTGATTTTTGAGGACACACTGTATATATATATCATCGCCTTTTGAACTGTACCGGTTTAAAACTGGTCACGCCATCTCTTCATAGGTCAGCCAATACATTTTTCCTATAGGATTATAATTCAGAACGACTTTAGCAATTCTAGTTGGTGACATGCGATGAACATGGTCTGTCCAATTATTCCTATATTTTTGGCGTAATTGGTTGTATATTCAGTTCATTCCTGATATGTTTCTTCTATGATCTAACAATGTTCAACCTGTCACAAATCTAAGGAACCTCATTTCTGAAGATTATATTTGTTTAACTGGTCTGCAGTTAATGTGCAGTTCTCACTGCCATATAGAGTAGTGGCAATGCAATCACTTTATAGAACTTCAGTAATCTTTGTTTTTTTTTGCTTTATATTTCAATGTTCTCTGTATTCTTCCACAAAATTATCTAAATATTTTTAATTTCAGTTGAACGTCATTAGTTTTCTTGTACCCATTTTATATCCTAAATATTGAAACTAATTAATTTGTTCAATAATTTTCCCGTAGATAACCATTTTTGCTCATCTAGGTTGTGTCCCCTGAAAAGCCATTACTTTAGCTTTGTATATATATTTACGAGTAAATATACTTAACAGTTATACAATTTCCTAACTTTTTAAATTAGGAACATAAATATTCCTTGTAACTAAATGTGATTTTCCCTGTCTGTGCAGTTAATTTTGTGGTCACAATTGGAGTGTACTGTTGGTTAAAAGCTCAACTAGAAACCAGATAAACGAGACAATACTATTAAGTGTGTGTACGTGCTGTGGTTTATGGCTTCAGGGTGACATTTTAATTGCTGACTTTATATAGAAATAAATTAGCTGAGTTTGCCAAGTGCAATGTGGTTTATTGTATTACGTTATGTTTTAATTTTGATTGTTTGGAACGCGACATTGCATTCAAAACATTTTGTAAACAGTTAATTTGTAATTAAATTTAAGTTATATCTCTCTAACAATACCATTAAATGTCGAGTTTTATTCAAATATTAGTATGTATAACTGTATTAAGGGTGGTTATATTCTGCTAGCAGGCCAAATAACCATTGATTCAAACTTAATGTAAATTATTTATTTTTCTCACATAGCATATGTAGCAGTTGTTATTTTACTCCAGTTTTCATTCCCCTCCCTCCCCTCTTTCCCTCTCTCTCTCTCTCTCTCTCTCTCTATATATATATATATATATATATATATTCATTCATTCATAGTCATTCTGCCCGAAGGCAGGTCCTTCACTGCAATCATAGAATTCTCATGCTATGCTTGCAGCTTTACTAGGGAATTGTAGGTGTAGTAGCTTCCCGTTGCTTTCCACACCGGTGAAGGATGATGATGATGATGATAAAGATGATGCTGATGATGATAGCCATATGATTTCGGGGACCGTTTGGGCCTTAAAGTTTTCTTGACATTTGTCTTACAGGTGAGGAAAAACCCCGATAAATACCTCACCCAGAAAAACTGCCTCGACCGGGGATCGAACCCGGGCCCACTGAGTGACAAGGCAGTACGCTACCTCGAAACCACAGCGGTGGATATATATATATATATATATATATTAGATGTCCCGGCCACGCGTTGCTGTGGCTAAGGTATACGTTAAAAATTTAAATTAAGATGCTGTCTTTCAGCCAGATTACTTAAAACTAATACTTACACACTAAATTAATAATATTGAAAATAAAATAAACACTGAACACACTTAAATTATGAAATAATCATTATTTGTAATTCAATTGAAATTCGCGGTTGCAACAAAAAGCACAGCCATCTGGATCCCTCTTTGTTAAATAATAAACCAATTACCTTACCCAATTACCTTACACCGTCATCTGTTAGAATCGTATGGAAGTCACAGATAATTACACCGCCTTCTATTAGAATCGTATGGAACTCACACATAACTATAACTCTTTGTTAAATAATAAACAAATAATTTGCAATAAAAAATATTGCGACTATAAATATAGTTATAAACTACCCTATGTCTCAAGTTGGATCAAACTGCACACTTGTGCAAAATTTTATTAAAATCGGTTCAGTAGTTTAGGATTCCATCGCGGACAAACAACGTGACACGAAATTTATATATATATATATATATATATATATATATATATATATATATATATATATATATATATATATATTTCTATCTTTCAATTTTGCTCTCATTTCCCTCACATTTTAATGTTTATTTTTCTAAACTTTTTATGAGAACTTTCTTCGTTTCCGTCATCAGAGAACCAACACGAAATAACTATTCCATTCGCCCTTTATTGATGAGGCAACGGCGATTACCAGGATATCGGCTGTATACAAATACATTCAATATATATTCTGTAGATTAGGAGTTGATCCGGGTGGGCTAATGATTAATGTGCTAAACTCTGGTCCCAAGATTCTCGGATTCAGCCGAGGTCGATGGATTTTCAGGGCGTAAAAATCCTAAGCAACGGTTCCTTCAGAAAGGAAATAAAGCCACGAGACTCGTATATTTTAAGACATGTAAAAAAATAAACCTCTGAGCAAAATTTGTTGGTCTTTTCATGCCCAGATTTGAATTGAGATTATATTGATCTTAGCTGTTAAGAGCATAGTTAAATAAAAAATGCAGCATTTAGGAGGACCGAGTTAGGAGAGGAAAGCAGGAGTTCGAGAAATGGATAGTACATAGGATGAAATACACTGACATTGAATTGTCAATACTGGAATTACTCTTGCTATGTTATTTGTTCTTTCTTTTAACGATAAAAAGCGAAATATAAGTTGATAATAACTAGGGAGCGGATTTTTATGCTCTATAAGTTAAGACTGCAACATAGTATAGCGATAAAATTAATTTAATAAGTATTTATATCCAATCAACTGACTGTTTTATAATATAACTTACAAAACCGTTTCTCAATAATGTTTGTGTGGAATCTAGCAATATTACATTTATATTTTACGTCTTACTTATAAATTAAAAAATAAATAATTTAAATAGAACACTATTTCTTTTTAATTTAAACGTAAAATGTGTAATATAAATGTAATAATGCTAGATTCCACACAAAAATTATTAAGAAACGTTTTTGTAAGTTATATTATAAAAAATCAGTTGATTGGATACAAAGAGCTTATTACATTAATTTTATCACTATACTATGTTGCAATCATACCTTTTAGTACATAAAAATTCGCTCCCTAAATTAATAAACAACTATGGGTCAAGTCATTTGTAAATTCAATATCGTATTCTATAAACTCATCCATCGGACCCTATCCGCACCCTAAGATCTATCAGAAATAATATCGTCCCGCTCACAACCTAACTTTCTAATTGTATTTTTCCAAGAATTTATAATAAAAAAATTGACATCGATTTGAGATAAATAATAATAATAATAATAATAATAATAATAATAATAATAATAATAATAATAATAATAATAATAATAATAATAATAATAATAATAATAATAATTTATTAGGAATATTCCACAATACAGTGTTTATCCCTCAACCCGAAGTGGTTTGTCACAGATGTCCCTGTCTAGAGCATCTTCTTCCCTCAAATCTCTAGCTTCAATACTTCTCCTCACTCCATCTATCCATTCCATCTAGGTCTGCCTCTTCCACTTCTTCCATTAGCTTTCCAATTAAGGATCTTGTTAGGTATTATCTCTTCTTCCATTCTTATGAGGTGTCCAAACCATTTCAAATGTTTTTCTTTTATTTTTTCTAATATTTTTTTATAACTTGCATAATTTCCACTTCCAATTAAGGATCTTGTTTGGTATTATCCCTTCTTCCATTCTTATGAGGTGTTCAAACCATTTCAAACGTTTTTCTTTTATTTTTCTAATATATTTTTATAACTTGCATAATTTCCCTTAGTGCTGTTTCTGACCTTATCATTTCTTGAAATTCTTGTCGATCGCCTCCAAAAATCTTTTTCCACTGCTAACAGCAGTGATGAGAAAATGGCAGAATGACAAAAGAGAGATTCCCAAGAAAAATGTACAGGAATTACAATGTGGGCCTAATAGTGGTTAGAAGAAGAAGAGAACTGCCAGAAATAATGTGGATTGGTGGTATTTAAAACAGCATGAGAAAAGAAATGGGTGATGGAGATTGGAATGACAGAGAGATGTTGAGCAGAATGACGGTAGATTGTTTGGGCGCAGCAAGACGTGAAACATTGTGAAATCTACTAAATAAATACATAAATAATAAATAATAAAAAAGTTAAGTGAACTCACTAGCAGGTCATAGGAGACCCTTAGGAATAATAGGAGATTAAAGCTCCAACTTTTCTTTGGACAATCAGCACTTGATATAAGCCGGATTGTCAGCTAATCGCGACAGCCGCCATTAACCTCAGAACAAGCATCTGGTACTCATTTCCTTTAGAGGCTGAGTCGCACCAGGACTATGGTGCCACTAGAAGGTTTGTGTCAGTTTAAAAATTCACCGAGACTTGAACCTTGGCCTTCCGTGTGTACCGTACTACTACTAATAATAATAATAATAATAATAATAATCATCATCATCATCATCACCATCTTGTCTTATAAGCCCATGTTTCCTTTAACAGAGACTTTTAGGCGCTCTCCCCCTACAGGGAAGAATTTGAACCATACTAATTTAGTTACACTTATTTTCGTATAGATGTCATACGAGTGCCCCGTGGTCAGCGTTCCGCCTCATACTGACATCTAGGAAACCAAGGTAGTACTAGGACGGGAAAATTCGGTAAATTTTGCTTAGAGGCCTTTTCATTCAGGCTTAAGGATCTTTTACGAGCCTGAAAATCTTCAGACTCGGGACCCACGGCTTAAAGTCCCTCCCGGATGACTTGCTCCTTGGAATTTTCAATCCTAAAAAAAGTCCATCGGTCCCGGCCGGGTTTGAACCCGCAACCCTCGGGACCAGAGGCAAGGAGCATAACCACTAGTCCACCACGGCCGATAATAATATATATGATAATAATAACAATAATAATAATAATTATTATTATTATTATTATAACAATGATAATAAAATTAATTAGTATACTTTATTTGTTATTTTATATTATACCAAGAGACAAAACTTAAAACAATGTTTTTAAGAACAAGAAATGTCAGAAAATATGATAAAATGAATATTTTATTTATAAACTAAAACCACATTGATTGACAAAAGAAGTATAAAAAATAAAATCAATGAGAACACTAAAACTTGAATTTGATTGCGGATTAAATTCGTCTGCTAATAATCCTCGTTTAAACTGACAAGTGAAGTGAAAAGTTCTGGATTTTTTTATATAAAATGAAATTCCTGATCACTATATGGATTAAATTCTGGTTCAAATATTCACACATTCGTCAGGAATATCTCGTCCTGAGAAGAACAAACCGTATAAATAAAGTGAGTATTAATGGTAGAGAGCCAGCATCACTGAGTAGAATATGTAGGTAGCTATGATAATGAAGCTTACGGCGTGTACAAAAAAAAAATGCAGTCACACATTTAACAAGGTTTCTACAAATTACATTCTAGTTGTAATTTAAATTATGGTTCTAACGTACGTATAAATAAAATAAAATCTTATTTTCATTTAGATTATTATTTTTATGCAATTTATGTTTTCTCAGAGTCCTTCATTGCATTGTAACAAAAAATTAAAAATCACAATGCAATCTCTGGGTTTTGTTCCCTATTGCGAATTTACTATTTATAACACCTCCTTTAGCCCATTCCCAATCCACACAGAAACAATGTTGGACGTGTAATATATGCAATGTAATATTTCATGGCAAAACTTTATTGCCTATATTGAACGTTCGCAATATTCCCAGTTTAAATAAATTATACATTATATATTTAATAAATAAAACTATCAAAGTCTTTATATGATAATCATATAAAACTCTGATAGTTATTTTATTAAATATATCATGGAGTTTGATTAAGTAGACGCCAAATCAATTGATTATTAAATTTATATATATATATATATATATATATATATATATATACACTGCTCAAAACAATTAGAGGTACACTTGTAATAAATTGAATAAGTAATTGTTTTTTAAAGCTGTGATGCTGAAAGTTGGACAATATGTAAACTGAATTATTAATTTTATCATTGGATACAAATTTTAAAGATCCATGGCCTAAATACAGAGAAATTACCTCAAATAACAAATATAGAGAATTTTTTTTATTTTGGAAGGCACTGGCCACTTCTAATTGGTAAGCTTCCTGATGTTGCTATAGTGACGAATGTTGATTATTGCCTTGTTTATTGAAGTCTCTGACAAAATGAGGCATTTTAAATGAGTTTGAAGTGTATCATGCTCTACATCTTTTACGACAAGGTCAATCTCTGCGACACAAGTGGCTAGAGAGCTTGGGGTTTCTCCTTCCATGGTGTCCAGGTTACGCAACAGGCACAGAGAGACAGGTCAGTATTGTAGAAGACGTGACCAGGGCCCTAAATTTAAAACAAGCCCCCAGGATGACAGATATGTTCTTCTTTCTTCTCTTCGACAGCGTACAAAAACTGCAAAAGACCTGCAGAATGGCCTTCATATGGCTTCCGGAATCCGGGTTTCAGACCAAACCATAAGGAACAGATTAAGGAAAGAGAATATTCGTCCAAAAAGGCCCGTTAAAAAACCACGCTTAACAAATGGGCATAAGGCAGCAAGACGTACGTATGCTGAAAACCATGGTGATTGGAACCTGAACCAGTGGGAGTCTGTGCTCTTCTCGGACAAATCCAGGTATCGTCTTACACGTTGTGATGGCCGATTGAGGGTGTGGGGACGGCCAGGAGAAAGATTTTCTGCAGTGACTGTACAGGAAATTGATAGATTCGGACGAGGTTCCATAATGGTGTGGGCCGGAGTTATGTACAACAATCGTACGGACCTTGTTCTTGTTCCCCAGCGACTGAATGCTGTCCGGTATATCGAGCACGTTCTGGAAGAGCATGTAGTACCTGCTGCCATTGGAGTAGGCCCTGGATTTCTGTTTATGCAGGATAATGCCAGGGCACATTCTGCGGCTGTCACCAGGGATTTCCTGAGGAGGAATGAAATTGAGGTAATGGAGTGGCCAGCGGTCAGCCCAGACCTCAACCCTATTGAATACTTGTGGGATCTTCTAGACAGGAAGGTCAGGAACCGACATCAAGCTCCACAAACTCTGCAGCAACTTGGAGATGCTCTGAAGGAGGAATGGGAGAATATCCCGCAAGAGGAAATCCAGAATCTTATTGGGAGCATGCCACGAAGGTGCCAAAGTGTCATCGAATGTCGTGGAGGCCATACACGATACTAACTCTATATAACGAGTGTTTAACTTTGAAAAATAAGCACAAGATTCAATTGCTTACATAGCGGAGTTATTTGAAAAGTTAATTGTCAGCGTTATTCATTTGTTTTTACTGACATGAGCAATAAATAAATAAATAACCACAAATAATGTACTTTATTAATTTCTTGTTTGTACCTTTATCCAATAAAAAATATTTGCATACTTCATAGTGTTCCTCTAATTGTTTTGAGCAGTGTATATATATACTCCTGTATATATAGTCAACCGCTGTGGTCTCGAGGTAGCGTGCTGCTTTGTCACTCAGTAGGCCCAGGTGCGATCCCCGGTCGGGGCAGTTTTTCTGGGTGAGGTTTTTATCGGGGTTTAAGGCCCAAACGGTCCCCGAAATCATATGGTCATTATCATCCTTATCAATATCATCATCAACATCATCATCCGTCACCGGCGTTGAAAGCAACGGGAAGCTACCACACCTACAATTCCATAGTAAAGCTGCAAAGCATAGCATGAAAATGCTATGATTGCAGTAAAAGACCTGCCCTCGGGCAGAATTACTATGGATGGATATATATATATATATATATATATATATATATATGCATTTATCATTTTTATTTTTTATTTATATTCTATTCCATTTCTATTTATTCATTTTACATACATTTACTGTACACCTATTATATTTATATTATTATTATTATTATTATTATTATTATTATTATTATTATTATTATTATTAATATTAGCGTCACCATAACTAATGAGGGAATTAACCCATAAATTGGAAAACGTTTCTTGTCATTTGTGTGTTTTGTTGGTGCCGACTCTTGTGAAGTCATAACCCTTTCTATAGTGCTTGTATGTATGTGTTTTTGTAATTTTATGTTGCTTAGCCTTAACTGCTGATTTTTTAAAGGGAGTAGGAAAAAAAATGTTTAAGTTTAACGGCTTTAAAATCCTTGTAAACACTAATTTCTCGTATCCGTTGTTTAAATGTGACGGACCGCAGTGAAAGCGAAATCTTGTGTATCTGTTATTACTTGGTATATTGTGTAATTCGACACACATTTAAGCGATTTCTTCTAGATCGTTTTCTTCTGTTTTACTAAAACTTGAAATAAATTAAAACAATTTATGTGTCCTATAGGATACATTATCAATTTAAGGGTTAATAAATATAGAAAATGTGTTGTAGAAGCAATGAATGAGAATTGATTACAGTGGTTCGGGTATGTAAGTAGAAACAAAGATGGATGATTACCTAAGTAAGTAATGCAGTGGACGCCAGATGGGAGAACAAGAAAGGAAGACCAACTAGAAACTGGATGGATAGAGCAAGAGAATCTACAGAACTGAAAGGACTACAATATACAGATCAATTGGATACGGAGCAATGGAGAAAGAAGATTAAATAGTGGACTTTTTTATATGTTTTATTATTTTTGCATCATTGTAGTAAATCCTATATAACTATTATTATTATTATTATTATTATTATTATTATTTTCTCTCGCTCCTTATCTGTGTTGATATTACAATGCTAACGATAGGGGCCAGAGAAACTATACCGGTACTTAAATTCCTGTCACAGTTCTAGTATGCAGCTGGTCTTCCAAATCATCAGTTATCACTCATCAAATTTAGATATAGCCTCACATAGGGTTCTATAATGGTATTAAATACCCTGTATTCATTGGCAAAGATAGATAATTTGCACGTGATAAATAATACTTCATTTTATGTATTTTCTCGTTTCATGTATTTAATGTAGTTTTATGTTTCTTATTATTATATATTTTATCCTCTTCAGTCCAGAAGATAAGTTATTAAAGATATATACTAATTTTTGTGCTTAATAGGCAGCCAAATAAAAAAAAACCTTTGGGGGCTTTTATCGGGGTCCTAAATTGAGATTTTGTCGATCATAATTTTATTTTCTCATTTAATGGGATGATATGGGTCAGAATCACAGGTAACAAGACAATTACCTCTATACAAACTAGATTTTTTATACAAAAATATCGTAACCATGGCTTGTGTTTTGTTAGCGAATCCCGAAGCTATTGCGATTTTGGAAAACGGTTTAGATATCTTTATCGGTCCTACCGATAAAACCCATGACAAAAAATTATAAACTGGCCTAAATAACTGTTAACGCTCTAGCGGCCGGAATTTTTATTTTTTCGGGAACCAAACTTGGCATATTAGAAGTAGATTTCGTCTAAAATGAAAACATTTAAAAATAACTCTTACGGGCCTCAATTTTCGAGATTTCGCAACGTAACTCAGTATATACCAACCTTTTTGAAATAAGACGAAAATGTATCTTTAAAAAATCAGCAAAATCTATTAGAGTTAGAGACCTAAATTTAAACATTTCTTTTCACTGTAGTCCGACACATTAAAATAATTAGTACGAGAAATTAAATTAAACACACATAATATATTCGTATAATAAATTGAAGAAATCAGAGAAAATAAATAAAACTGGTGTCAACACATTTTCTCTCGTCTTCTTCGGCTTTCCCCCACTTATAGGTTTGCCGTCTTCAGTTTCCATTTATTTCTATCATTCTAATCTCCTTCTTCCAAATTCCTATCATCCATTACAGTTCTGACATAGGTTTTCCCATTTCCATCTTGGTCTGCCACGTTTATTTCTTCCAGGGGCGACCATTGGTTATATTTTTTGGAGATCTTTCATTTTCCATTCTTTCTACATGGCCATACCATTTAAGAGTTTTGATTTTCAATCCTCTTAACAACAGATGTGGTGACATTCATTTCTCTCCAAAGGAATTAATTTCTTATTTTATCCTGTCTTGTTTTTTGAAGGCTTCTTCTAAGATATTCAAATTCAACTGTTCTAATTTTATTCTTTTGTAATTCCGTCAAAGACCAAGTTTCACTTCCATATGACAAAATATTCTGTATTATGCACTTATAAATTTCATTTTAGTTTCCTTTGTAATAGTTTTGTTTCAAATTATATGTAATGTCTTAGTTGCAATTTTTGCCATTGAAATTTTAGTTTGTACCTAAACATATAATTACTAATCCAAGATATTTAAAAAATTCACTTTTTTTTATTTTCCCTGTTTCGGTTTGAGGTCATCCACATCCTTTTCCAAATACATATATTCTGTTCTCTGTAAATGCATATTCGTTCCTCATTTCGTATATTCTTGCAATAGCTTATTTATCATAATATATCCCATATCATCTTCATCCCCTGCAAAAATTATTTGATCTTCTGCAAACAATAACGAATGTAGTATGTCAACATATTTAAGAATGAAAAAATAATGGCTACCAAAAATTTTTATTAACCCTTAAATTGGCAATTTATCCTACAAGATACATCACTTGATTGAATTTATTTAATAGTTTAGATAAACAAGAAAATAAAATGATAGAAAACAAGAAAATAAAATGATAGAAAACCCTTAACGTGTGATTAATTACGCAAAATACCTAATAATAATAATAGTTATGGATGATTTCGTTTTCACTGCGGTCCGTTACATTTAATGTTGTGTCGAAATTTTGAGTCGATCGACCAACTACTTTTCGAGTCTTGTAAAAACAAACATATGCAAGCTGAATTTTTGTATACAAAGACAGTTCTCTAGTAATATATATTCATGAGGATGTGTTTTATAGATCAATTAATTGCATTTTATTATAATTTATTGCCCATTTCGTTATTTTTATTTCCATCATAGTTCTGGTGCATATGTAAAATATACAATATTAACTTTTTCATATACAGTAAAACTTGCTCAAAGCGGAATCGCATGGGACCAATTTTTTCCACATTGTACAAAATTCCGCATTATAAAAAACTAAAACTTTTAATAATCTTAGATTATAGAGTACCGTATATGTCTTTTTATGTACCTTGGATTACATGTAGTTCCACTGCTGTTAAAAAGTGAAGTATAGTATGTATAAACGACTTCGACGGTAACGCGCGAAAAAACAGTCTCATTTCGCCAGCGTTAAAAATGTCTCTTGGCGCTTATCCTGAAATTCAAGTATGCAGTTTCGGTTTTTGCTCACTAACTACACTTTCGTCCACATTCTTTGATTCCCCACAAATTTCATTCCATACTACATTGTGTCGTCTTTTAAAACTGGAGATTTCTTGGAATCGTTAACGAACAAGTTGAAACAATAATATCGATCGTGGCGATGGAGGCATTTATCAAAGTACGTATCGGCATGTGAAGTACAACAGCTGTTAACAATGAACTTTATCGTCAGTGACAATTAGGTTTGTTTTGTTTTGATATTTATTTGTCCATTTGGTTTGAAACACTACTTGTAAAAGCCGCCTTGGCAGCTGCCTTAAGTAAAAAAAAAAACTGCTGATGGTTAATAAATATATATATTTGATTTATTTATATACAGAATGTTAATGTTTATACATATTTCTGTGCCTAAAGTTTTATTTTTCTTCTCCACTCGTCTCTCTCCATCCAATCAATGTCCTCCAGTCCTCTTGCTCTCATTCGAGTTATTTCCTGCATCCACGAGTTTCGAGGTCTTCCTCTCCTCCTTCTTCCAGGTGGACACCATTCCAATGTTTTCCCGGGTAATCTTACTTTTTGCATTCGTCGTACGTGCCCATACCAATTTAATTGCTTATACGTTATATAATCTACTACCGGTATTGAATAGCCAATATTCATTTTTTCTCTTATGACAGTATTTCTTATTTTGTCTAATTTTGAACATCTTGCTGCTCTCCTCAAGAAATCCATTTCCATCGACATAAGTTTTTGTTGTATTTCCAAACTTTAGCTCCATATGTGACAGTGCTTCTCACTATTGAATTATATATTTGTAACTTATTTTTCCTGGTTATATGTCTGTTCCATAAGACTCCATTCACCATTGCTGTTATTGCTCTACCTTTATTTATTCTATTCTTAATATCACTTTCTTGTTTATCCTCTTTATCAAATTTTACTCCCAGATACTCGAACTCTTCACATACTCTAATATACCCCTTTTCATCTTCTAATATCAAATCTTCGGTTTCGGCTCCACATCCCATATAAAATGTTTTTTTCTAAATTTATCTTCAAACCCCAGTTATCGTATTCGTCCAATCATTTTCTGAACATAAACTCCATGTCTTCATATTCTTGAGCAATTATTATCTGGTCATCCGCAAATAACAATGTATATATTGTATCTGTTGATCCATCTCCAATTGGTACTCCCATTCCTGAACATTTTTTGCTCCAGTTTGAAAGTGCTTTTTGTATAAATATCTTAAATAATGTTGGTGATATGCTACAACCATGACGAAGGCCATTGTTACTTTAATTTCTTCTGATATATATTTTCCAATTTTAATTTTAGATACTGCATATTTATACTAATTTTTATAGCATTAATAATTCGTTTATGGCCATATCTTCTAATACCTCCCTCAACTTTTGTAAAGTGTATATATATCTTTCGGGGCACGCCGTAGCGTAGTGTTTAAGGCACTGTGCTACAAGCCGGAAGGTCGAGGGTTCAAGTCCCGGTGGGGTCAGGATTTTTAAACTGACCCAAACCTTCTGGCGGCACTATGGCCCTGGGGTCGACTCAGCCTCTAACGAAAATGAGTACCAGACGCTTGTCCTGGGGGTAAAGGCGGCCGTCACGCAGGGCTGACAACCCGGCTGACATCAAGTGCTGATTGTCCAGAAGAAGTGGGAGCCCTAACCTCCCACTACCCCAAGGACCTCCTCCTGAGGCCTGTAGTGGGAATACTTTACTTTACTTATATATATCTTTCTGCTTTATAATTTTTTTTCGTGAATTGTGTAGAAGTATCCTTCTGTTTCCGCGTTGGAGAAATTCCGTTTTATGCAAAATAAATACACGTAAAATTACAATTATTTCGTCGGGACCAATAAATATATTCACATTGGACAGATTTCCGCATTATTCACGTTCCAGATGAAACAAGTTTTACTGTATTATGCCATAAGTCGCTTAACTAAAGTGACTTTATACTAATGAAAACTTAGTTCAAGAAACCATTAGTTGGTAGCATCTTCGAAACAACACAGCAAAGAGAAGCTGTCTCTTACAGGAGCAATTAAATGTAACAGTCAAGAGCAGAAGAGCGAAGAAACAAAACACAACGTAATTATGTTTAGTTCCACCACGTGACCGTTAACTAAGTTATGCAAGCTTCTGTTAAAATACAGTGTTGTCACCCTACGTATAGCTACATCCCCATACAGTAGATGTGCTGTTCAAATTAAGATGATTCAAGAGTCATCTACAGGAAATACATTTATAATAAACATATCCCTGAAAATTCATTTCCTGGGCTCACATTTGGACAAATCCATATTCAACATTATTACTGTAAGTAATTACGTCAAAATACCATCCATCTGTAAATATATTTCCTTAGAATACAGTTACAGTTATACAGTAGAATGAAGATAGTAATGACAATGGAGTTATACTAGTCACATTTCAACATTAAAAATCGTATTGTTAATGACAACATACCAGCATAAGAATATTCATAAATACTCCTGGATATCTCCAGACGGTGAAAAGCGAAATCAGATAGATCATATAGGTATTAGTAATTAACGCTAGCACAATAGCATCATCGACGTTAGATCAGTTAGGGAGACAGACTGCAATTCGGATCATCAACTTGTTAGGATGAAAATCAGGTTATCGCTTATGAGAGAAACAAACATTAAAGATGATTCTGAAAAACTCAACTTAGAAAGGTTGAAAACAAATTAACTGCGGCAAGAATGCCTGATCAACATTTCTAATATATTTTTAATCTATAATGTCCAGATTAAATTTGACAATCGAAGACGAAACTGATATAAATAGAGAAAGGCAGATCATAAGAGATACTACTAAATTGTTAGCATCAGAAAACGTAGGTTATTTTGCAAAAAGAGGTAAAAAAATGGTTTGATGAGGAATGTGCGGACGTTGTAAAGAAAAGAAAGAAGGTAAAAATTAACTGATTACACGAGCCAATTGAAGTAAATTTAAAACAACTAGGTAACATCAGACAGGAAGCTACAAGAGTAAAGACGGAATATTTGAGAGAAAGATTAAAGATCTCGAAATAATTGGAAAAAAATATGAACATCAGAGAATTGTATCAAGGATTTATGTTAGAAAGTAAAGGGTTTCAGGCTACAACAAATATAGTTAGACATTAAAATAGGGACATGATTGCACATACCAGGGGTATATTAAATACTCACATATAGAAAAAAATACTTCCATCAGCTACTAAATGAAAATTCAGAACATGATATTAAAGATGATGATTTACAGACAGCAGAAATATTAGTCACAGAGCCAAGTGCTTTAGAGGTTGAGATGGCCATAGAAAATTAAGGATATAAGATGGGATCCAGCAGAACTGATAAAATCAGGGAAGAAAAATTGAAAGTCAAAATACATAGGTTGTTGAGTATGACTTGGGGAGGAAGCTCTTCCAAATTAAGGGAAAGAATCAATTTATCGTACCAATCTATAAGAAAGGAGATAAAACTAATTACAACAACAGATGAATTTCATTACTTTAAATTTCATACAAAATTATATACATAGTGCCAGACTTACTCCCTATTTTGACGATGAAATAGGTGATCATCAATGTGGATTTAGAATAAATAGGTCTATATGTCCACAATAGATCATATTTTTAGTATAAGGCAGATTTTAGAACATAAATGGGACTACAATGACACTGTAAGCAACTATATGTAGACTTCAAAAAAAAGGCATACCATACAATTAAGGAGTTATTGTGTAAAATCCTTATGAACTTCAAAATTACTAAAAGTGTATACTTATTCGAATGTATCTAAATGGCACAAAGATTAGGGTGCTGGCAGGTAAACAATTTCCAGACACTTTTGAAATTCGTAACGGACAGCAGAAAGAAAATTCACTATCTCCTCTACTATTCAATTCTATACTACTAACATGCAACAAAATCTTTATAAGGATGAACTCAATGGTATTAATAAGGTGCCAGTATATGCAAATGGTGCATCGGTAGTATATATTGCGAAGAACCCTTCTTTCAATATGCCCCCGAAAATTCATCACACAAAGACATGTCACGACTTCGCGTGAAGAACTTCTTTGAACAAAGTGATGCTATGGTTACCAGGATGGTCAAAATTAATGACGGAAAACATGCAAAACACTTGGTTGTACGATCGGTACAAACATTTTGGCTGTATTGTTTTTATGGGCCACCTTATAGGATACCAATATATTTTCACGTATAAAAAATGTTTAAAATCATTAGACATGAACTCATAAGACCTACTATTTAATTTTAATGTTCTATTTCCAGTATTATAAAATATGTCTTGTTTCATTGTCTACATCCATTACAAAGACTCTTGTCGTCCCAACTCGTTTAAAAAAACATTAAACTGAAAATATATAAAACACTATTCTCCTAGTTATATTATATGGATGTGAAACATTGACCCTTACTTTAAGGAAGGAAAGGATATTTGAGAATAAAATTCTTAGGAATATTTTTAACAAAGAGAGATGAAGATACAGGTGAATGGAGAATACTATTTAACAGTGAGCTACATGGTCTTTATAGGAAGTCAGATATAATAAGAACAGTTAAGTATCGTTGACTGCGATGGGAAGGACATGTGGCACGAATGGGGCTCCTTGTACAAAAACCAGAGGGAAAACGCTAGTTAGTGGACTAAGAATGAGATGGAAGGATAACATTAACCATGATTTGAGGAAAGTTCATTATAAGGGGACGATTGGAAAGCATTGGCACAGAATAGGGACGTATGGAGGGCTTATGTCCGCGCGGCCATGAATCTATGGATTCGGTAGTGCCAATGAGTTATTAGTTCATTGTCTCATTAGTTCATTCTATATTCTCTCTGTATTAGTGGAAAATTAATTTTTATTCTGGTTTCAGGAAAACTAATTACTTTTTCCGAAACAAAGTAAATAATAAACAAACTGGGGAACACGTGGAGATACACAAACCAATAATTTTTAGGGAGAGTTGATCTGCAGTAATTACATTCTATTCCAGGAAAAAGGAAAACGATGGACTTTATTGAACCAACAATTTTTAAATGAAATATTTGAAATTTGTTCTTCGATGTTGTTACAGAAGCATGAAGATAGAAGTCTGGGGGGAAGATGATCCGAATCCAAGTCGCATTAGATTACGCTACAGCCTTCGACCTTGTCATCAGGGGGCTTAAATTCCCAACTCACAAACCTGATTTCAAGAAAGAAGATAATGCTGACGGCATCTATTTTTTTTTTTTTTTTTTTTTGCAATGCCTACATATTTTATCAAGTTGACGTGAACTAAGTCAATTCAATGAATCTCTTGCCACCCTTCAATCAATTTTCTGAGTCTTTGATCAAAATCATAAAAATACGTAAGTACACAGTATGTTACAAAACTTACTGAAAACATTTGCGGAATAATACAGCGTACAACAAAAACATAGACAACATTTTACGGAATCAATCTTCGCATATATCTGCACTTCAACGTATCTGTGGAAGTATGAGAAGAATCGTGTGTAATAAAACAAGAAAGGATGCTTAAATCATGGTATATAACATTATGGAAGTACCATTTCTATTTTATGGCACAAAGACGTGGAAATGAATAAAATCCTTAAACATAACATAGACTTCAGAAGTTAATATAAATGATTTATTAGGTCGGTGTTTGGTGTTTTGTTTAGCGCGAAAATAGGGGGACTGACTTTAATATACCGTCCCGATCGAGAACTTGGGGTTTCATGTACGGAAATCCAAATTTTAATTGCACTCATAGATTCACATATTTGCGAGGATAAAAGGATTGGAACATGTTAGTTTATAGTATTTTCGTAGAGTTGTTGCACCAGGAAACTCCCCCTTAGTATATATTTTTTATGAAGTTCCGAAATGTTTATGTTCTATTCTATGAATCATTATATTGGCATATACAATAATTTTATAATAAACCTTCAAAAATTTCGATTGAGCCGGCGTTCGCCGTGTGGCGTAGTCGGTTTTAGAGTCCCTACCTTGCACTCCGGCGACCCGGGTTAGATTCCCGGCGGGAAAGAAGATTTTAAATCTCCACCTTGGGCCTGGGTGTGTGTCCTATCCCTGTGTATAAATGTGAGAATAAAATAACGTTAACAAAAATGTAAAACAAGAAGGAAGAACAGTGGAAAACGAAAAGAGGAGGAAAAAACTGAACTAATTTGTAAGGACAAAACACAACTGAAGTAAAAAATAAAAAAATAAAAAGGGATAAATGTTCGTGTACTTCCTCTTTTATATTTAATGATGCCACATGTGCTTATTTGTTTAGTACTGTCTTGTTTTAACAATTTCTGTTTTACCTTAAATCTCTGATTTGTGAAAGCATAACTTACATTGTATGTTTCGCTATTCAATATGAAATTATCTCTACCAAATACGAGGATTCTATGCCACCATGCCATCAACATAAATTAAAAAAAACGGAAAAACACACAATTTATTGTAGCAGTGTATGAATAAATACCCGAGAGAAATATATATATATAGTCCACCGCTGTGGTCTCGAGGTAGCATGCTGCCTTGTCACATAGCGAGCCCGGGTTCGAATCCCGGTCGGGACAGGCTCCTGGATGAGGGTTTTTTCGGGGTTTTTCCTCACCTGTAAGGCAAATGTCAGGAAGCTTAATGGCCCAATGGTCCCCGAAAATCATCCGGCCATCATCATCCTTATAATTATCATCATCATCCCTCACCGGTGTGGAAAGCAAAGGGAAACTACCACACAATATTCCTTAGTGAAACTGCAAAGCATAACATGGAAATGCTATGCTTGCAGTGAAAGACCTGCCCTCGGGCAGAATTACTATCGAATATATATTTTTTCCCCAAAAAAATGTGAAAAATGCCTCAAAATAAAGTCAGAACTTGAACTCAATATAACTTGAAATCAGAATGTTTGCAATGTAAAATCTGTAATAGTCATTTCCTCGGCAATTCAACAAACTCATCACAAAAAAAGAAAACATCTAACAAACAAATGAACGGTAAACTAATCTGGTGTACACGTTCGCCCATTTTCTCACCCTAACTTACCCAAACTAACACTAACTTGCTCATCTAACACTAACTTCCACATTTTCTCACCCTAACTTGCCAACTAATGTAGGTGAACTCTTGGGATATAATCCCCTTATATGTGAGAAAACACGTTGGCTGGCTCTAGTGGGAACATGTGTTAACATAGCGCTAAAAGTCACTTGTTGTCCTATCGAATATCCATTGCTGGCACGCTGGCATAGAATAGACATACATTCATCCAATAATTGATTTAATTTAACTTCGCTTGAAAATTAAGGCATCATTGATATCGTGTATACACGCGAAGCTAAGAGTAAGCATTCATTTTTCATAAGTAATGCCATGAGTGATTTCCAATTTATCTACAAGGTTCGAAAATCAAAAGTGGTATTTGTTAGGACTATTTAACGAATAAAATTAAGCTGTTTATTTACAAATCATTATTTAAATATAGTTATTTTAAAATATGTATATATTTAATGTGAATAGCGAGGTTTGAAAACAAATGAGAAATGTTTGGTTAGTTTAATTTGTTCATCACTGCAACTAGATCATATTATTTATTGCCAAATAGGATCGCAATATTACAAGAACACACCCTAGAGGAGAAAAAATAAACACATCAAACTCTTTATAACCAACATTAAGGTTATTTATTAATTTCTGATATCCCATGATGTAAATATATCAATTATATTTTTCTGGAACGTAAATACCTGAGAAATGATACGTTTAAGAAAGTGCAAACAGTGGTTTCTTTTTATTGTGGTATAATCAATTGCTATAATTATTTATTATATCTCGCAAGCAGTATCTGGTAACATTCGTACACTACATATACAATCTGGTAGCCACATGCGTTCTAGGATTCTTACACCTTAATATATAAATTGCTACATTCAACGTATTTAGTAGAGAGCAGTCACTGCAAAATAATGCTTACCTGTTCAGAATAATAAAAATGAAGAGCTTTCTTTAATATGATAAACTTGTGTGATAAATATCTGGTGAAACAAGACTGTGATTGGTTGTAAAACAAAATACATTAAAACGTGATAGGTCATAGACTCCCATTTGGGGCATGAGTTAAATACTCATTATAACCAATACCACAGAGTATCCTGTTTATTCCTGAGTCTGATTTAGATTTAGATTTATTTAGCCTGGTGGCCATGTGGCCATGTGGCCTTCTCTTCTACTCAACAGGACAAACATATATTACATCAGAATATAACAATCTGAATTAACTCTAATATTAAATACTAAATAAAAATTTGATGAAAAAGGTAATATATATTATATTACGATCTATAATACAACCAGTTAATATTAGTTAAAATTAAGACTAAAACTAATAATAAAATGTATACAAGCAAGACATATTAAATTGTCCCTGTCTAGTGTATATAAAAAACAAAGGAAAATAATGAGATATAGAAAAGTAATTTTACTCTTAAATATATTGGAAGACAGAAATATACCAAATTTACTTCGGCAGAACATACAAAATATTTACAAAGACAACACCATAAAGATTAAATTAAATAACAGATTTTCTGAAGAAGGAATTATAAATCGTGGTGTGAGACAAGGCTGCCCCCTATCCCCAACACTTTTTGCAATTTATATCAATGAAGTAATATGTTGCTGGAACAAAACATATAAATTTGGAATAAGAATATCAGAAAATAGAAAATTAAACACCCTATTATTTGCAGATGACCAAATAATAATAGCAAATTCCGAAGATAATCTACAGAAAGGTCTGTATGAACTTAACAAAATTACAGAAGAATATGGATTAAAGATATCTACAGAAAAAACAAAAATTATGGCATTTCAAGGTGTAGATCCTGTCAGAAGTAAAATTGTACTGGACAATAAAATTTTGGAGCAGGTGAATAATTTTACATATCTAGGATGCAATATCTCATATGAAGAAGAAAAGGATTGTAAATGCAAAAATATCTAAATTTTTAAGAATTTTAGGGTTAATAAATTCTATCTTCAAGCCACAGTTAGTCCAAAAGCATTCAAGACTGAAAGTGTATAAAACACTGGCTCTTCCAACTCTTTTGTACGGTAGCGAAGTATGGACGTTGAAACAGAAGGATATACAGAGACTTAGATCTGCTGAAATGACATATCTTCGGAGGACTGCAGGATACACACTACTAGATCACAAAAAAAAATGAAGACATCTTAGAAGAATTACACATGGAATCTTTAGAAAACAAAATTTCTGATTATAAGTCAAGATGGATGCAACATGTTCATCGAATGGAAGATCACAGAATACCCAAACTAATGTTAAGATATCAACCTGCAGGAAGAAGAAGACCAGGACGTCCACTCAAAAGACTTCTGGATGGTGTTTCTCTTGAGGCCGAAACAGGTCAACAAATGGCCTAAATTCGTGAATGTACTATGATGATGATGATGATGATAATTTACGATTATACAATATTTAAAACAAAACAAATGAAAATATTTGTTATTCTTAATATTATTTTAATAAATAATTAAATTTATTAATTGTTAAAAAAATATTATCAGGTGTATAAGTTAGTTTGTTATTAAATAATTCTTTAGTTTGTTTTTTAAGGATGTTATAGTTTGACAGTCTCTGACATAGGGCGGAAGGGAATTCCATGTTTTGGTAAGTGAGACCGTAAAACATAATGAATAATATACAGTGTGATGAGGAGGGATATAAAGGACAATGTGCTGATGGGATCGAGTGTCAAGATTATGTGTGTCGGATAGTCTGATGAAGCGGCGTGATAAATAATTAGGCGATGATGTGTGAAGTATTTTATAGAGAAGGGATAAGGAATGGACAGTTCTATGATATCTTAGACGAAGCCACGATAATTGTTCCAAGGACGGTGTAACATGGTCAAATTTTCGAATACCACAAATAAAACGAGCGCAAGAATTATGAACACGTTGAAGTCTTTGAGTGGAAATAATATTTAAGTCTGTAAAAAGAGTGTCACAATAATCAAAATGGGGCATTGCAAGTGTTTCTACTAACATTTTCCTAAGATGACAGACAATTTCGTACGCGATTTAATGAATGTATTATTGAGAAGACTGTTTTGCATGTATGGTTTATTTGCGTATTCCAATTTAAGTTGTTGTTAATAAATACTCCTAGAATTTTTACTGTCTCACTATAAGGGATTTGAACTCCATTTCGAGACACATGATTGCAGTGGCGACGACGTCAAACAAGTCAGGTGCTTCGCATTTGATTTGATTTATTATTCAGTAGATGTGTGTCCTCATTCTGGTAATAAATCATAAGTCCGTAGGTTCCTTATATCAAAACGATCAGTCAACAACCTGCAAACGTTTGTCGGTAGAGTTCTGCTGCACATTATGATTCTATTTCGTTACAGTTTCTCATTTATATTCTAACAGCCCACCGTATCATTGTTAACGAGATGGAGAACAAGATTGCGTTATAGGTGTAATTGATTATTAATTTACTAAATCACTGGCACTATCGAACCCGTAGGTTCATGGCCGCGCGGACATCCCCATCCTGAGCTAACGTTTTCCAATCATTCTCTGTATAATGTACTTCCCTCAAATCATGATTGGTGTTATTCTCCTTCCTCCTTCTTGGTCTACCAACTGGGTGTTTTCCTTAGGGTTTTCCCTACAAGAATTTCCCATGCCTCTCTTTCATTACTCATTCGTGCCGCATGTCCTATCCATCGAATTATACAAGACTTAACTGTTGTTATTACATCTGATTTCCTATAAAGATCGTGTAGTTTTTATGTAGTCTCCTCCATTCGCCTGTCTATCTCTGTTTGTTCCAAAAAAGTTCCTGAGAACTTTATTATCAAACACTCGTAATACGTATTTTCTCCTCTCTTATAGTAAGAAATCTTATTTCGTATTCATATAATATAACTGGGACAATTATAGTTTATATATACATATATATTGAGTTTAATGTTCTTGGAGAGAAAGTATGGTATACTATTTTGCGTCATTTTTCTCGAGTGCGATGTGTCCTCTCTTTTTTTTTTTACTTGAAATTAAGATATATCTCTTTTATATTTATTTGAGTTCGTGGGACAAGTCTCTGTAATGCATTATATCAAGCATTTCCAGGTGCATCTCATTCCTATCTGTAATTACTATTCCTAGGCATTTGAATTCAGCCACTTCTTCAAAATTTCCCTCATTCTTCATTAACTGTATTTCCTGCTTCAGAACATATATTTAGTTTCATTGATGTTTACTTCCATTCCCAATTTCTGACTGTTACTCAATAGAATGTTCATGTTGATCCTTAGAATCTCCTCGCTATCGCATAATAATACATCATCAGCATAAACTAACAGCTTATATTATTATTATACTCCTGGCGCCACAGGCCTAGAAACCCCTTAGTCTACCAGCCGGCTGCTGGCCTCACATCCACATGTGTCAATCACAGATGTAGATAATCATGCAGCCAGTCTAGGGGTGACATGTGGTCAGCATGTCGAGTCCCCCAGCCGTTATACCTGGTTTTCTCAACCTAGAGCCGCTACTTATTTTAGCTACTCAAATGCCTCACGATGCTGGGTGGGCACCGGTCCCCTACTGGCCGAAATACCATGAGAAAATTTCTTCCCCCATGGAGACTCGAACCAGCGCGAGTACCGTAGCTCTGCGCAAGGCTTCCTGCCTTAACCACTCGACTACGGCGCGGGACTGCTCTAATTATATTATTAAAACTATATAAAATTAACTTCTTCTGAACTTATTTGAAATAGTTTGTAAAGATAGATATAAAATGGAAATTTGAGGATCTTTATATATCAATTCATCAATTTTCAGTCAAACATGAGAGAATAGGAGATGTATGTCTGCGTGGTAGAGACGTTCAGTTTGTCATTTGTCATTTGTATTAAATCTTGATATATCAAAGTTTCAGTGATAGTGTTGATCCATCAGTCATCGTGCAATCAAGCCCATTCATTAAATCGCCCTTTCATTCACTTATTTTGCCATTCATCACTACAGACAGAATTATAAATACATTGCTGACAATTTCAAATCAATTCACGTAGCATCCATTTTGCACTTACTGTATTTCCTGTAGGCTACCACTCCTAGCATTTACGGTCTGTTTATCATGTTAATTGAGTTCCTGACTATATAACATATTAAAATACCCAATAATATTGATTTATGCAGAATACACTCCTCCTTCATCACATCGGCCAATGCTATTATTATGTAGAGAATGAACTGTTAAAAAAATTGTAAGCTATATGCTGAACAGTTATTTTCATTGCTTCAAAATATGCGTATTTTCAAACAGATATTCAAAACGTTTCATTCTCTACGTGAGCGACATTTGTAAGTCGGATTTCTACACGACGTATGCAACATTTTTTATTAATATCATTACAGCATGTAACTCGAACACCATGACGCGACAGGCCTAGAACGCTCTTTGCCTACCAGCCGGCTACTGGCCTCACATCCACATGTGTTATAATAATAATAATAATAATAATAATAATAATAATAATAATAATAATAATAATAATAATAATAATAATAATAATAATAATACTTTTATTAGGAATATTCCACAATACAGTGTTTCTCCTTGAACACAAAGTGATTTGTTGCCAAAGGTTCCTGTCTAAATCCATCTTCTTCCCTCAAATCTCTAGCTCCCATACTTCTCTTCACTCCATCTATCCAACGTTCTTTAGGTCTGCCTCTTCCACTTCCTCCACTAGCTTTCCAATTAAGGATCTTCTTTGGTATTCTCTCTGCTTGCATTCTTATGAGGTGTCCATACCATTTCAAACGTTTTTGTTCTATTTTTTCTAATGTTTTTTTTCAACTTGCATAATTTCCCTTATTGTGCTGTTTCTGACCTTATCCCTTCTTGAAATTCTTGTCGATCGCCTCCAAAAATCCATTTCTACTGCTAACAGCTTGTTAACTTATTTTCTACTTACTGTCCGGGTTTCAAACCCATATAATAAAATACTTTATAACAAAACTTGAAATATGGTTTGAACACATTAACACAATGTAGAATGTGATTAATGTTCAGAAATGTACATATTTAACCATGAAATAGGTCTAATTGGCCATTCCTTGATGGCGAAAAGATTAACACTGTAACAGATATTTGAGAATTTCAACCAAGCTTTCAGGCCAAAAAAAAGTTTAATAACACACGAAACTAAAGCTCTACAGAGCTTTAGTGAACCCTTCCTTTATGGTTTCCTAAATCATTTACTTACACTGAGGACGAAAGACACATAATACCCGTTGAATGAAATTCTTGACAACAGCCAGATACAGCATCTTATTAGCCTACCATAAACAAAATAAAGTACTAAAACAAGAGCTTAAGTGTAACACCTATATAAACGATTGCCTGCAAATGCAAGCAAAAGGGGTTGTAAGCATGTAAACAGCAATAGCGTTTCCAGAATGATATCTTTGTGCCTACGTGCAGAAGTGGATAACAGGAGACCAGAAGGCGGAGGAGGAGGGGTGAGGAGGAGGAGGAGTGAGGGGAGGATGAGGAGGAGGAGGAGGAGGGAGAGGAGGAGGAGGCGGAGGAAGGAGGAGGAGGGAGGAGGAGGAGGAGGAGGAGGAGGAGGAGGAGGGAGGAGGAGAGGAGAAGAGGAGGAGAGGAGAGGAGGAGAGGAGGAGAGGAGAAGAGGAGGAGAGGAGGAGGACCAGGAGCAGGAGGAGGAGGAGCAGGAGGAGGAGGAGGAGGAGGAGGCAGCAGGCAGGAGGAGGGGCAGCAAAAGGCAGCAGCAGAAGGAGGAGGGAGGACCAGGAGGAGGAGGAGGGAGGGAGGAGGACGGAGGAGGAGGAGGAGCAGGAGTTCATTATCATCACCATCACCACCACCACCACCACCACCACCACCATCATCATCATCATCATCATCATCATCATCATCATCATTCATCATTATGATTATTATTATTATTATTATTATTAATTATTATTATTATTATTATTGATATGTTAACTCAGTACTTTTGAGAGTAGAAATATAATATACAGAACGAAGAAAACTGTGTTTCAAGTTATGTAATTCATAACACTCATTCAAAACCATAATATAATATCCGTACTAGAGCATTTCAATGCAGTCCGAAACATTTAAATAACTGGCAGATAAATTATTATTTTTGCCAATTTAATGGTTAACGTTTGAATCACGCAGACATACATCTCCTATTCTCTCATGTTTGACTGAAAATTGGTGAACTGATATATAAAGGTCCTCAAATTTCCATTTTATATCTATCTTTACAAGTTATTTCAAATAAGTTCAGAAGAAGTCAAATTAAAAAAGTTTTAATAATATAATTAGAATACGGATGAAATATAGGCACGCAGACTCACGTGTATAAATGCCTCCATCTTTCTTTATTTCATGTTTACAAACCTACAGTGTTTGGACTGAACTCTAACATAACTTACTGCTCATTTAATTATCACATAGACATGCATTATGTATTAGTATGTATAAATACAACTGTTAAAAACAAAACAAACTTTAGAAACAAATTAAATTAATATGCTGAGGAAGATTTACGTAAATCAAGGAAAGATCTAATTAGTAGAAATTAATAAATAAGAAGGCAGTTGAATATTCAGGCAATAGGTGAATGGATGCAAAAAAGAAGATTTAAATGGAATCAACATATTATTATTGAATCTCCAAAACATTTTGAAACTCTATTTCACCATAAAGGCATGTTAGGGTTGCAGCTTACTATAACAATATTATTCTATACATTGTAAAACAGAAATATTATCTCATGGTTTTGAATGAGTGTTATGAATTATATAAATCGTCTGTAAGTGTCTTAGAAAATACTACATATTGTTATGAATGTTTGTTATGAAGTTCATAAAATGTTTATAATAATTTTGGTTCTTAAAAATCACTTCAACATATATCTCGCATGACACCAGATAGGATTTTACGCATAGGAAGAGATACGTTTCGAGAAGAAGGGAGGAGGACACCTGGAAGACTAAAAAAGAGATGGAAGGACTCTTAATTCTGGATGGGACATGTATTGGACCTAAAACAAAGAGAAGAAGAAATTCAACTAAAGAGAAAATGATATGCCTAGACCGGGCTTTGAACCCAATATATCCAGCTTTACACGCTGGTGCATTAAATACTGTGTCATTTAGGCAATCCACGAAGAGAGACAAATCATTCTCTATTTGAAATTCAAGTGTAGGCTACCCCTATTAGTGAAATTCTATTCACATTACAACAGGGTCGCTTCTACTAAGAAGACATTATATTGGGAATTTATTCAGTGTCATACATGCTAATTACAAATGTAATATCGAAATTAATGTACTCGGGCCCCCTGTACGCATGCAACAGTTAATATAACTAAATCCCAGTTTATGCAGAATTATAAATGTCTCTAAGAAAAAAATTTACGGATCTCAACATCCTGGTAATACCTTAATTGTCTGTTAGATGTCTCACTGAGTCGGTATGTTGACTGCATGACATATATGGGCAAATAAGATAACTAACAAAATATTGTCGCCGAATGTGCGGGAAAACGCTCACTGTTTTTACAAAGAGACCTAAAACAGGTTTGGGGAAAAGAATCTTATATACTCAATCTAGGATATAAAGAGAGATCAGGGCTTGCTTGGTTTAGGTTAGAGGCATGGAAATTTTTAAAAATTAGCGACGATCACGAAATGGGAATATGTCCAATGTGCGGGAGCTTTCAAGACGAAATACATATAGGCCTATTAGGAAAATGTAACGATTTGGAATATTGGAGGCGTCAGTTATTACCGGAAAGATTTCTAAATTCAAATCGTAAAAGATTGGAATGCTACGAGTTATTGGTAAGCCCAGAAAAGTGGATAAACTTAGGTAAATTTCTGTACAAAACGTGGAAAATGCAAACAACACTCATTCATGAATGAATATGTTCACAAATTTGAATACCATTAATTCTTAATTATTCTACGTAACCCAGTTAATGTATAATTTAATTGTATTGTTATCTAATTGTAATATTATTCTGTTTTTTTTAAGTTATATTATTACCAAACATTAACTTATTGTAACGGACTGTCAACAGCACGTACGGCTTATGGCCCGTGCGACCCATATTTGTAAATAACGTTGTATGTATCTTACTTTTAGTCTAATAAAGTCCTTATGTACAATGAAATTAACTTGGTGTAGTAACTGCTATCGAAAGAGAGGCTATGGCTTCGCCATTTTAGATATAGGATGGAGAATTAGACAAATAGTGGTTTATTTAATTATTAAAAATTCAAATTCATGAACATAGATATTATGGATATTAACATTATGACATTAATGAAAATATATTTAAAGTAATATATTTATATTTGTTGCGTTTGAATTGGATTATTTTAACTGTTTTCATTCCTGGTTTAGTGAAAAAAAATTACATTGCACAAAATATTTCAACTGAAAACTAATACCATACGATAAAGTAAGGATTAACAAAAATAGATAAACATGAATATTCAGGATTTCGAATCTTCATAACACTTTAAAACATATATTACATGTTGCTAAGCCCTCCGACCCAGATAAAACAGTTATCGGTATTGACCTGTCCAAAACATTGTATTAGACACTTTAAATAAACTGTTATCTACAATTACTGCCCTATCGGTTAATTCATTCCAATAGCTGAATTTGCTTTATATCTGCGTTTTTTCTCATACAGCTGTTATTGGATTTTGTAACCAAAGTTGGTGCTGTGACTTATTTCTCGCATAAATCATGTTTTTTTATGTAACCCCTATATACAGTGGTTTTAAAAAATTACGAAAATATTATAAATCAGACGACATACAGTTCTATACCCTAGAATGGAACTTAAAATATCTTAAATGTAATTTATTCAATTTTATATATATATATATATATATATATATATATATATATATACTAGAAGTCCCGACACCACGCGTTGCTGTGGCTAAGGTATACGTTAAAAATATAAATTAAGTTGCTGTCTTTCAGCCAGATTACTTAAAACTAATACTTACACATGAAATTAATAATATTGAAAATAAAATAAACACTGAACACACTTAAATTATGAAATAATCATTATTTGTAATTCAATTGAAATTCGCGGTTGCAACAAAAAGCACAGCCATCTGGATCTCTCTTTGTTAAATAATAAATCAATTACCTTACCAAATTACCTTACACCGCCATCTCTTAGAATCGTATGGAACTCACAGTTAATTATACCGTCATCTGTTAGAATCGTATGGTACTCACAGATAATTATAACTCTTTGTTAAATAATAAACAAATAATTTGCAATAAAAAAAATAATGTGATTATAAATTTAGATATAAACTACCCTAAGTCTCACGTTGGATCAAACTGCACACTTGTGCAAAATTTTATTAAAATCGGTTCAGTAGTTTAGGATTCCATCGCGGACAAACAACGTGACACGAAATTTTTAAATATTAAGATATACTTATATATATATATATATATATATATAATCACTGCATTCTTTAGGCCTATATGTATCATTACACGATATTCAAATAAAAGACGGGTAAATTCTGTCATATGACCTATTATACAGTAAGATTTTAAAAAGCTATTTTAAGATTAATGTGATACTTTATTGCTTTATTACGTAATTCTCACTTAAAATCTAGTTTGTTTTATTATCTTCTTCTAGGCCTTGTTTCCTCAACGAGATTTAGGCGCTCTCCCCCTACAGGGAATAAATTGAACCACACTAATTAGTTACACTTGTTTTCATATAGATGTCATTGGAGTGGCCCATGGTTTGCGTTCCGCCTCATACGACATCTAGGAAACCAAGGTAGTACTAGGACGGGAAAATTCATTAGATTTTGCTTAGAGGCCTTTTTATTCAGGCTTGAGGATCTTTTACGAGCCTGAAAATCTTCAGACTCGGAACCCACGGCTTAAAGTTCCTCCCGGAGGACTTGCTCCTTGGATTTTTCCATCCTAAAAAATCCATCGACCCCGGCCAGGTTTGAACTCGCGACCCGCGGGACCAGAGACAAGCAGCATAACAACTAGTCCACCGCGGCCGATTTGTTTTATTATAATTTAATATTTTTTTAAACAATTGAGTTGGTGTTTACTTGATGAAAATCCATATTTATTAATTAAATAAAAATAAAACGTAGTTTTATTTTTATTTAATTAATAATATTTTTTTCGTTATCATGTCTATATTTTGTGTAATTAAATTGTGTTTAATTGTATTATTTTTCATATTTGTTCCTCTCATTTACTTGGTTCTCTACATTGTATACATATTTGTTAAAATCTTCACCTTGTGTCCAACTCAGGGTTGGATCGAGGGTTGAGATGAGATGAAGCTCTATATTGATAGAGGTCTTTGAACAACAAAGGTGCCGGCTGACCACACCTAACGCACCGTCACAGGGGCGGATGGACGAAACGAAATGGAAGGGATGAGTATGGAGAAATGGTGCGATGCAATTTGTGATGGGGGAAAATGGGAAAAACCCAGAGAAAAACCTGTCCAAGCTCCGTTTCGTCCACCACGAAATCCACATGGAGTGACCGAGAGGTAAAGTTCAATACAAATATAATATTACATGTAGGCCTAATTGTTTACATCTGTATATTTATCCCTCGTGAAATGGAAGAAAGTCTATCAGGTAAAATAAATTATTATTATTATTATTATGATTATTATTATCATCATCATAATCATCATCATTATTATTAAACGATATTTTGTGTTTCAATTATTTTTTTTTTATTTTTTGTAATATATATATATATATATATATATATATGTGTGTGTATGTGTGTGTGTGTGTGTGTGTGTGTGTGTGGTGTATGTGTGTTTGTGTGTTTTGTGTGTATGTTTCGTGTGCGCGTTTGTGCGTGTATGCGTGTGTATGTGTATGCGTGCGTGTAGGATGATTTATTTTAAATTATAAAAATTATTTTTATAGAAAATATTCCTGAAAATATATTAATTAGTGAAAAAGCATGCAGCTATTCACCACGAGGAAGAAGAAGTTTGGGAAGATCAAAGAAAAGATGGAAAGAACAGCAATTTGGAGCCGGAACAGGCTAGTAAATAAGCCTAAACCGTGAAGAAGAAGAAGAAGATTAGATCCACTTCCAGTTAATCTTGGTTCCAGTTATTATATTATATCTGCTTATTCATATAGTAAGTACCTATTTTAAAAGTTCTATACACTTTGAGAAAAGTGTACGATACTGGGATTTTTTCAAGAATTATTTATAAATCAATTTAAACTAAATAGTTTACGATATTTAAAAACATACCTTTTTAAAACAAAATGTGTCCTTAAGTTACACAAAAACTGTAATAACGGCAAATAATTAGAATCAAACAAATGAATATATTTCGTATTATGAGTTTCTTTTACATCTCCTCACAACCGACTCCCCTTGACTGAAGGCTACATGTAAATTTAGAGACAAAAATGTTATCTGTAAATATTTTATCTTTCAGGTAGTTCTCTAATATTATACACTTTTGTGCACAATTTGTCTTCTCTATTCTCCCCACTTACATTAATCAACCAATGATAAGTAAATACCAATACTAATAAAAAATAATATTAAAATTCCGTTGAGGTAAATAGTCACAGATTATTAAAATAGGTACCTGGCAGGTGCCGTCATCCTCAACTAAGCTTTTTTTTTTAACTTTTAAGAACTGTAATCCTTTCGGAAGCCGGCTTTTATCTTCAGCAGAAGGATATGCGCTACTAACAGTTGTTGATTTGCGACTTGTTTGACACCAGCTGCCTTCCAGTGTCGTCAGTATCTACCGACGATGCTGAAAGGCCGCTGATTTCAGAAACATCGCAAAACGACAAAAGTATTAAAATTCTTATAAAAAATTAACCTAGTTGAGGACGATGGCACCTACTAATAGTTTGCTTTGTGATACGTAAATAACTTATTTTTTTCCAAAATTAAACATTCAAGAAAAGGGCTTATTCTAACGCAACATTTTTATTCGATTTACTATAAATAATACAAGTGCAAACTATCGAACCTGTAATCGAGTAGATCCATTATATTCATTCATAGTGTTCTGCCCAAGAACAGGTCTTTCACTGCAAACTCAGCATTCTCCACTCTTTCCTTAACTCAGCTTTCCTTTTTATATCTGCATACAAACCATTTATTTTAATATTGTCTATCATCTGATTTATTTTTCTGCCTCTAACTTTCTTTCCGTTGGCCGTTCCTTCTGGGACATCCGTCAGCAGGCAGTTTCTTCTTAGCTAGTGGCCAATCCAATTTATTTTCCTCTTCTTTATGAGTTCCAGCATTGTTCTTCCTTCACCCACTCTGTCTAGCACGTGTTTATTTTTTATTTTGTCTGTCCATTTTATACGTTCCATCCTTCTCCATATCCACATCTCAAAAGCTTCCAGTCGCTTTTCCTCATTCCGTCGTAATATCCAAGTCTTTGCACCATACAATACTACACTCCACACAAAGCACTTCACTAGCCTCTTCCTTAATTATTTTGCCAAAGGTCCGCAGAAAATGCTTCTCTTCTTGTTAAAAGATTTATTTTTGTCATTTCCATCCTCTGCTTTACTTCTTGACCGCAGTTCATGTTACTATTGATAGTACAACCCAAGTATTTGAAGCTCTCCACTTGCTCAATGGCCTCATCTTTAATCCCCATAAGAGTGTAAAAATACTGCATTTGTAAAGAAAAAAACAACATAGCCCTTTCATTTTCTAACCTTTCAAATTTGTGAGATTTGGCGGTTGTTACTCATGCATGCACCTAATACTTCGGGTAAAGTCCTACTTTGGATTTTTGCTGTGTACAACACTACTAATATAAAATGTGCCAGAGGTGTGATCAGTGTTTTTACAGTGTCAACTCTGTTTTCATTACAATTGTTGGACTTGCAGTCTCCCAAAACCACAAATATATGTTTTTATCTACATTCTTTTTTATCTCAATTCTACAAAGAAACCTTGTGTTCTTTTCCTCTCACAAGCAAAAATAAGACAGCAGTAGCTAAAGTAAAGTTGTTTTCATTTGAGAGAAGGTTCCTGATAGATGGAGGAAGAGGTGAGTGTTGACACAGCTGAAAACAGAGAAAGATCGAATCCCATTTCCCTCCTACCACCTTTGCCCATCATACACCAGTAAAAAAGTAGAAACCACTTTCTTCAAGTTCTCAAATTCTCCACACACCATTAATTTACTCTACAGACTCTCTTCAATCATCTCGTATTGAATCCAGCTGCTTTCTTTCAACAGCAATTTAACCTGTGAATCTCACTGCATTGTTTACCACTTTACAAATATCTAATTCGTTTGCTTTCGTCGGTATCACTTTCGAAATTGTAATGGATGCAATTTGTCAAGGTTAACAGAATCGAAGCTATAATACCCGGGTACATTGATATAAGTAATTACTTGTCATTCCATTTCTTAACCCTTAGATTGGAAATGTATCCTGTAGGATGCATAAATTAATTTATTTAATAATTTTGATAAAGCAAACTAGTAGAAATTACTTAAATCTGTGTTAAATTACACATATCTAATAATAACTTGACTTCATTTTCACGGCGGTCCACCACACTTAAATAACTGACTCGAGAAACTTAGTGTTTTCCAATTATTTAAGGGTTAAATTCCACTATCAGATGTTTGATCATATTAGATTACATTACATCTATAATTTTTGTTTGTATACCAGCAAGGTGGGTATATCTTACTGCCTCCATTCAGATATAGGCCTATTGTAGTCCCTACAAATTAAATTTATATTAAAATTTAATGAAATATGAAATCGTTGTAACTCGTGAAAAGGATCGGTAAATTAATTCAAAGCCACCAATTGCCCTGACAACTGACGAGAAGCATGATTTTGTTGGTCGATACTTGATTTATTCTACAGACGAGAAATTGTACATTTTCTGCATTTTACCCCATAGATATGTAATTGAAAGAATGAAACGTAAAAAATAGGCTTATTGTAATTCAGGAATAAGTTAGGGAAAGATAATAGATGATAGAAAGCTTGATTGAGATAATCAGGTATTGTTAAAGTATATCTTCTTTCCTGTGTTATAAATTTTACATTGACGTCCATCAGTCAGGCAATATATTTGCATATTTTAGTGTTAAATTTGTTATGTAAATGTAAGTAACTTCATAGTGTAACAGGTCTAGAAGTCTCTCGACCAACCAATCGGCTGTTGGCTTCACTTCTACGTGTGTTAATCACACAGGTAGATGACCATCCAGCTGTGAACGTTTAGCATGTGTCCAGAATGTCGGATCCACCAGACGTTATAATTATTTAAATTTGTAAGAATGGATGGAGGTGATTAGATATGCCAAAGTTAAACTGAAAATACCATAGCGCCAAAGAAGAAGAATATTTATCATAGGTACCCAAATCTCTCTATCTGCTGGCTAAGCACCTATCCTATACACTGGTCGAAATCCCTTATGGGTCTCGAACCTGCACGCCACCCATAACACTGCTCTAAGACATGTTTGATCCCTTAGATCGCTCGATGAGAGTGGGGGAAAATATTAATATAACTTTTTTTAAAGTAACTTATAGTTAATAAATCCATTATACTATTCTATATTAAAATCACAAAAAGTTTATTTATTTTTTAAATATTTTTTTATAAATAAAATTATTATTATTATTATTATTATTATACTTTATTTATTCTGGCAGAGTTAAGGCCATAAGGCCCTCTCTTCCACTCAACCAGTACAAATACAAATAAATATTCGACAAATATAGATATACACTATACTAATTATAAACACTTAAAGATACAATAAATGTAACAATGTAAATGTCATGTACAAACAACATTTTATAGGGTAATAACAATAATGATACGATAATAATAATAATAATAATAATAATAATAACAATAATAATACAAATATGATACATTATACGGGAAACACCAATTAATATATATATATATATATATATATATATATGGTATGATAAGAAAAATAAATGCCTGGACGGGATTCGAACCCGGATCTCTGAGTCTGTACCTCAGCGTGATATCCATTACACTACCAGGCGAATCCAATTCAAACACTTATTTTTCTTATATATGTATTATACTCTCCATTATTACTAGATGTCGCGAGAACACTGTCTTCACTGCCATCTAGTAGCTGACTATATCAAGTAAGCAAATTAAAGAGAATATTTATTTTATAATAACATCGATAAAGCGTCACTGCTATAAAGTAAAATAAATATTCTCTTTAATTTGCTTACTTGATATAGTCAGCTACTAGATGGCAGTGAAGACAGTGTTCTCGCGACATCTAGTAATAATGGAGAGTATAATACATATATAAGAAAAATAAGTGTTTGAATTGGATTCGCCTGGTAGTGTAATGGATATCACGCTGAGGTACAGACTCAGAGATCCGGGTTCGAATCCCGTCCAGGCATTTATTTTTCTTATCATACCATATTAAGCTTGCATTGCTCAATGTTAAAGATTTAATTATAACATATATATATCTTACACTGGATAATAATGAAGTCGATTTTAGAGCAAATATAAATTTAGATTTCTTTTAAAAAATGCCAATAATATTGAGAAAAAAATATGCCACATAAGAACATTATGAAGATTGACTTTTGTTAAGATGGTCATCCAGGATGAATGGCCGTGGTCCAGTTTTGTTTAACCTCGAGGTTTTGTCTATTACTGCGGTATATATGTCAAGAGTCAAGATATCGGCCGTAAAACATACAAATGTATATTATGAAGATTGTGACAAGGCATCCTGTACCGTCAGTTTATAATACACTTTAAGAATGAAAGGGATGATGGATGTGAATGTTGAATTCCCAGTTCACGAATCCATTATACAATTTTATATTGAAATCACAAAAGTTTATTTTCAAGATAAACTCTAAACAATCATTTTAAAAATTAGGCCAATTAAGAACATTATGAAAATTGTGACGAGGCATCCTGTACCGTCTTGTATACTTCAAGGAGTAAAAACGATGATGAATGGTTGTGAATGATTAATTCCGAGTTTACAAATCCATTATACTATTTTATATTGAAATCACAAACATTTTATTTCCACGAAGAACTCTAAATAATAATTTAAAAATGAAGCCAAATACAGAACATTATGAAGAATATGCGGAGGCATCCTGTAGCGTCAGTTCATAACGAACTTTAAGAAGTAAAAGCGATGAATGGCTGTGAATGCTGAATTCCCAGTTCTAGAGATAAGGGAGGACTGAAGCATTTCGAATGAAATTCCTTTGAGGACTTGGAGGTCTGCGGAGAGAGAGATAGTATTATATGTAATGATATTGGGGATCACAGCGGACGAGAGATGATGAATGTTCACGATTAAACTCTTCCGCGCGAAAATTAACCAACTTTGTCTTCGCAATTCGCAAACCCCCAGCACAAGTATGTTCAATACACCCAATAAGTATTAACTTACTAAAATCTTCAGGTCGAAGGAACGTAATTCAGAAAAAAATCATTACTCAAGGTGTAAGGGAAAGACGAACACAAATACCCATCTCTGAAAAATGTTTGTTCAACATCACCCGTTTGTCATTCGACATTTCAGATATTATCTCCTGCATTGGCGTATTGTAACCCACTTCAGAGGTTGGGGTGCCTGGAAGGCGGGGTTACGCTGCCCCAATGATGTGATGGGTGATGACGTTGGGTAATGATGCGCCAGGAGAGGCCTTAAACCTAAACTTAACCTAATGAGGTGAATATGATATTGATGATAATGATGGCCAGATGATGTTCTGGGACCGTTTGGACCTTAAAGTTTCCTGACATTTGTCTTACAGGTGAGGAAAAACCCCGAGAAGAAACCTCACCCAGGAAACGTGTCCCGAGCGGGATCGAACCCAGGCCCGCTGCGTGACAAGGCAGCACGCTACCTCAAGACCACAGCGGTGAACTCTCTGAAAAATGTCATTACATTAATTTGAAATGTTATCTAATATATAAAAATGAGTGTTTGTTTGTTCCTATTTTATGCGCTGTCATACCGTTTACCCGATTGTGAGGGGGCTTTTGCAAAATGGTTAAGAGTTTCCCAGGGAGGATTTAATACTCAACACCTTCACCCTTAAAATAACGCTTTAGTGAAAAACGTGAAAAAAGTCGCTTTTTGGAAGCTTAAATGGCTTACGCTGCGTAAACCATAACAAATTCACAAAATAATATGCACAGAATTGAATATCTAAAAAAAACCTCCATAAAAAAAGTCCGTGACAAAATATGTTTATGTTTAACGGAAACTCACAATACTGGTAACAAATTCTGTTTTTCAGCTCATTCATGCCAAGAAGATCGAGATAAGGAGATTCCCGGGCAATCAGCACGGGGTACCTTAAAATTATCAAGATATAAATTTATGATTATTTTTCCTTTTACTTATTCAACTAAACATAAAAACACACTCATTTTCATGTATTTGGGGGTAGAAGCGCACGCCAGGTATTAGCTAGTTTAAATAAATTAAAAAATCCATGTGATCTAGGGGTAACGCCGTAGCCTAAGGCGCAGCGGACACAGATTTGGGCGAGGTTTTTCGAGTATTTCGTCACCGATAAGACAAATGTTAGGAAACTTAAAGGGCCAATAGTCCCGAACCCAAATAATATTCGGCTTGTTTAATATGAATGTCCTTCCATAGTAATTCTGCCCGAAGGCAGGTCTTTCACTGCAATTATAGCATTTTCATGCTATGCTTTGCAGCTTTACTAGGGAATTATAGGTGTGGTAGCTTCCCGTTGCTTTCCACACCGGTGAAGAGTGATGATGATAATGATGAGGATGATGATGACGGCCGGATGATTTTCGGGGACCCTTGAGCCCTAAGCTTCCTGACATTTGTCTTACAGGTGAGGAAAACCCCTAGAAAAACCTGACCCAGGAGCCTGTCCCGACCGGGAATCGAACCCGGGCCCGCTGCGTGACAAGGCAACATGCTACCGCGAGACCACAGCGGTGGACAATATGAATGTATTAACAAATAATGTGTCTTATCTTTTTATTCGTGTTGTATAAGGAGGTAACCCTGGTAGGGGAGGTCCTTCATATCCTTGTGCGTTCAAAAGATATGTGTGTGATCAATATTTTAAAACTCTCTCCTGACACTCGTGTCCCTGTATGTCCCGAGTGACATGGGGTACTTAAACGTACCCACAAAGAGAGAGGTTAAAATAAGAAAAAGGATGACAGAAAGAAAGAAAATTAATTGAAGAATAATTAATGCAGCATTTATAAAGCTCTTGTGAACACACATCTGACTTGTACTATTGTCCGCACTGCAATTTAGAATCAAATTGCTCCGGCCATAGCATAGTCACAAGATCAAATTTACATATTTCGTCAATTACTTAATATAATATAGAAAGGTAGGAAGAAAATAATTAATATATTTCATATATTGACATATTTCGTCAATTACTTCACACATTACAGAAAGTGAGGAAGAAAATAATTAATGGAAGGCATTCTACTCATGGTATTACAGAATCTCCCTGCCATTTTTAAGAACGATAGATCGTACAAACAGGATATTATTTTTTGTTAAGGAACATATAGCCTATTCCCAAACAGGTCGTTTCTGGATTTTGCATATTGGTAAAGGTGCTCGCCCGTAAGGTTCAAACGTTTAATAAAAACTGATTTTTTTAAAGAAAGTAGGCCTACTGGCAGTTTACAATCTGTGTTCAAATAGTCTGTCTTATCCTCTGTAGTCCTTCATACCATAAGAGCAAGGATCTTATGTAAAGAATTGTTGCGAATCATCGAAAATTACGAGTGCTAGAACGATTTTTCAAGTTTCGTTTCACTTATATGGTCCGATTTAGCTGGTTAACGAACTCGATCCATCTATCTATCTTCCGGTTTTTTACAGCTGCTGCCGTCTTCCCGTGCCAAACCTCCAAAGCGATCTTACTTTTTTTAATCGATTGCTATATATCAGGTTTAATTCTGATAAAACAAAAAAATTGTGGTCACTAGATTGTTAACGGACGAACACACACACACACACACACACACACATACACACAGACTATCTATCCATAGTGCTCTGCCTAGGGCAGGTCCTTCACTACAATCATAGCATTTGCATGCTATGCTTGCAGCTTTACTAGGGAATTATAGGTGTGGTAGCTTCCCGTTGCTTTCCACACCGGTGAAGGATGATAATGATGATGATAAGGATGATTATGATGGTCATATGATGTTCGGGGACCTTTTGGGCCTCAAAGCTACCTAACATGTGTCTTACAGATGAGGTAAAACCCCGGGAAAAAACCTCACCCAGGAAGCTTGTCCCGACCGAGAATCGAATCCGGGCCCGCTGCGTTACAAGGCAGCGCGCTACCTCGAGACCACAGCGCAGCGGTCTATCTAACCACGGGAATAGCCGAATTTAGCCCCTTGTAGTGCGGCTACAGCATGCCTTTTGGGTGATTAGGTGTTTAATGTATCCGCGGGTCCCAAGACAATGCCTCTTAGCTCCGCTAATTAAAAAAAAATCCGAAAGAGTGAAAAATGTAGTTGGTAGTTGGTGTTTGGAGTGCATTTTTATGACGGAGGTGTTGTGTAGCAGCGATATTATGTGCGTTAGTGGTAAGCCCTGAATGGAAACTTGTCGGTTGTCTTGGGGTGTTTTTAGATTGTATGGTTCAATTAGTACGTGTGGTGTGTGTTATTATTAATAAAAGCTGTTTATTTTACGGTTATGATATTTAGATTGCGCGCTGTTTTGCTGAAATTCACATTATGTTTGGTTGTTTATTGATGTTATGGGTTTGTGTAGGTTACGTATTTATGTGTCGGTTATAACGAATATGGTTCTGGATAGCCAGCGGACGATGCCTGTAAGATAAGGTGGAGACGTGGTTCCGGCACAAGTAGAGTATGTATATAGATAATTATACATAGAATTTTACATAAGGAAGGAAAATTGTTTGCAATGAGATGCCTGGATAGCGTAGCGGATAACGCACTAACTTATAGAGTTAGAGGTCCCGGGTTCAAATCCCGAAACAGGCATTAATTTTTATTTTCATGACATATTCGGCTTTCATTGCTTAATATAAAAATTTAATTGTAACATTGATATAAAAACAGTTGTCGGTTGGTGCTTGGCTTTAGAGTGTAAAAAATATGTTCATTAAAATTGCCTATCTGATTATAGAACATTGTTAAATGGGCAAGTGCCGAACAGTGTCCCGCTTCCTCATATGAATTGAGAATTATACATAAGGAAGGAAAAATATTTTTTGCACTGGGATGGCCGGTGTCTAAGGCGTTAGCGGATAAGGCAATAAACGATTAAAGCGTTAGAGGTTTTCCGGGTTCAAAATCCCGGTTCAGGTTAATAATGGTTATTTTCATGGGTATATATATATATATTAATATATATGGTCAAGGTCATTTTCAGTGACCAATAGATATGATCAGCGCAAGAAACTGGTTAAAATGTTTTTTTAAATTTTTCGAAATTCGGGCATGAGAATAATCTCAATTATTCATTTTTCTTCGGAATTCCGCTAAAAGCTAGAAACTGATACGATGGGGAGAGAGAGTAAGTTAAAACCCCAATTGTACAGGGGAACTCACAAACGTTAATTTTCGGTTCAGATGTTTATAATAAAAAAAATCATTTCCCCGCTGTATGAATTTATTGTTCCGAAAAATTACTTGCTGAGTTCCTATAAAATCATACAGGAAAAACTGTTGGCAATTATGTATACATTCCTGGTATATGAAACTACTTTCCTGTCTTTTTGGGTTGTTATACATAAAAAGAGGTTACACAGCGTGTGCCTTGTCACGCAGCGGGCCCGGGTTCGATTCCCGGTCGTGACAGTCTACTGGGTGAGGTTCTTTCGAGGTTTTTCTTCACCTGTAAGACAAATGTCATGAATCTTAGGGCCCAACGGTCCACGAAAATCATCCAGCCATCATCATCATCATCATCATCATCCTCATCATTATCAACGGGAAGATACCACACCTATAATTCCTTAGTAAAGCTGCAAAGCATAGCATGAAAATGCTATGATTGAAAGACCTGCCCTCGAGCAGAATTACTATGGAATGGAATACTAAAAGAATTAACGCAATATTTTGTATTAACATCCGTTAAATATCTAAAAAATTAAACATATTAATATATTATGTCGTAGTAAAGTAAGTAAAGAAATCCCACAACAGGCCTCGGGAGGCCCTTGGGGTAGTAGGAGGTTAAGGCTTCCACTTTTTCTAGAAAATCGGCACTTGATGTCAGCCGGGTTGTCAACCCTGCGTGACGGCCGCCTTTACCCCAGAACAAGCGTCTGGTACTCATTTCAGTTAGAGGCTGAGTCGACCCCAGGGCCATAGTGCCGCCAGAAGGTTTTGGTCAGTTTAAAAATCCTGACCCCACCGGGACTTGAACCCTCGACCGTCCGACTTGTAGCGCAGTGCCTTAACCACTGCGCTACGGCGTGCCCCCTATTATGTCGTAGACTACACTTAAATTACGAAATAAGTTAACATTTAAATGCTCAAATTATGAGTTAAAGGTATACATAATACAAAATATAGAATTCACATTACTCATTCACTATTAGATAGATGCAAGCTGGCAAACAACCTTAAAGAAAGAAAAAAAAAAAGACATCGTTCATCTACTTCCCCAATAATGAAAGTCGTTCTACCGCAGGCAAAAATACGCTGTTAATCTGTCTCACGATTAATATCCCCCTCATAGATTTACAAAGATCCAAGATTAAGACAGCTGATACGCTTTCATCTTCCAACTAAGCTATTGGACTATACTTTTTAATATCTTCCTTTTCATGTTAAAATTCTGTCAGCTTATGAGCGCTATGTAGACATCATTTTTGCTTCATTTGTTATCTTGGTGACAGCTCATAGCCCATACTAAGGTTTCTTAGTCAATTTATGGAGAAAATTGCCAAACATTCAAAGAAACTTTAGTTAATTGACTAAAATTTATATCACGTTATCTATGTTTTTTGACAAAAATAACATATGAGTATAACATACATTTCATCAAGTACATAGTTTGTGAAAATTACTTCAATAATGTTTATGTAACATATTGTGCACTATAGGCCTGCTATTGATATAAAAAATTATAATAGCCTGAAATTGATGTTGTAAATATTACACAACTATAAATGATAGTCTACTTGAAAAAGTTATAATATAAATATTCCGCACCTTGTCATCCTATTAGTATTATTATTTTTTATTTAGGTATATTCCACAATACAGTGTTTCTCCTTGAACCCAAAGTGATTTGTTGCGGGGTTCCTGTCTAAAGCATCTTCTTCTCTTAAATTTCTAGCTTCCATACTTCTCTTCACTCCATCCATCCGTCGTTCTCTAGGCCTGCCTCTTCCATTTCTACCATTAGCTTTCCAATTAAGAATCTTCTTTGATATTCTCTCTTCTTCCATTCGTATGAGGTGCCCATACCATTTCAAACGTTTCTTCTTCTTTTTTCTAATATTTTTTTCAACGTGCATAATGTCCTTAATTGTGCTGTTTCTGATCTTATCCCTTCTTGGAATTCTTGTCGATCGCTTCTAAAAATTAATTTCTACTGCTAACAGCTTATCGGCTTGTTTTCTACTTACTGTCCAGGTTTCGGACCCATATAATAAAATGCTTTGTAACAGAATTTGAAATACAGTTTTCTTCGTTCTGTATATTAAATATATATTCCAAAGCTCTAAGTTCAACATACCAATATTCTTTTTCCATCAGTTATTCTTCTTTCTATTTCTGTAGTTGAATTCTCACTATTACCTAAAATTGATCCTACATATTTAAAATTTTTAACATTACGTATTCTTCCGGAATTATATTTGAACCTGTTAGTATATACTAATATAATTATGTGACACAGAAAAAAAGTAATATCTTGTTTATTCAGAGGAAAATATCATTATCATCTTGTCAAGCAGGAGGCCTAGCGGTCTGTTAGTATCCAACCATCACTTGTGGGGTCTCTTCACCTGAGGTGAAAATTAAAATTTAAAGTACCGGTATGTAAGTTAGGCTTATATGAATTTTATAAAATAAAATAAGTTAAAATACCTTCTTAGGAAAAATCCGTCGTCCTCAACTTTTTAAAATATGTGATCTTTATGCCTGTAGGCCTTTCAGGACATCCGCCCCATCTTCAGCAGTTCATTCTTCGCTACAGCATCTAAGTTGATGTTTGATGCTGTAGCGAAGAATGAACTGCTGAAGATGGGGCGGATGTCCTGAAAGGCCTATAGGCATAAAGATTACATATTTTAAAAAGTTGAGGACGACAGATTTTACCTAAGAAGGTAATTTAACTTATTTTATTTTATGACTCTCCACTTCAACGATTTTAACAATGAATTTTATTAGTATTGATTATATGAATTTATACAATGGCGTAACAGCTAAATGTTATGCCTTAGTCTCTTATTTTGTAGGAGTTACTAGACCAAGTTAATTTAGTTACGCTTATTTTCCTAAAGATGTCAAGAATGGTATGTGGTCAAAATATCGACCCAATGAGAGATCTAGTTGGCAACTAAGGTATTACTAGGATGAAGGAGGTAGGTAAATTTTGCTTAGAGGCCTCTTTATTCAGGCTTACGGATCTTTAATGAGCTTGAAAATCTTCAGACTCGAGACCCACGGCTTTAAAGTGCCTCACGGAGCACTTGCTCCTTGGATTTTCTCATCGTAAGAAAATCCATCGACTTCTGCGGGGTTTGAACCCGCGACTCTTGCGACCAGAGGCAAGAAACACAACCACTAGTCCATCGCGGCCGATCCTATATGAATTTATATACCTACATTTAGCATGGAAACGTTATTTATGTTTCCGATCAGATTTCATTTTTTCCTCCATAGTACTACAAAGTCCTTAGCCTATCATCCGGTTGCTGGTCTCACATACACATGTGTTAAGTAGTGAAGTGAACGATCATGAAGCCAGTACAGCAGTGACATGTTGTTAGAATGTTGAGTCGCCAGTTTTATAGCTGGTTTTCTCAATCTGGAACCGTTACTTATTGTAGATGCTCCAATTCTTCGAAGACCCATACTGGTCGAAAATACATCAGAAAATTTATTTCCGCGGAAACTCGAACTAGCGCAAATCACGTAGCGAGCACCAACGCTTGTTGCCTTAAATCGTTCGACTCCGGGGCCAAATTTCAATTAAACATTTTATTTATTCAGAACACTCTACAATCTGTATGAATGTATTATGCGAATCTTCAAATATTCTGTCTGTTTTTATTACAGGGAAAATATTGGAAATATTTTCTCATCAAGTTTATTCTTATTGTGCTCAATAAAATTATTTAATCGTAATTGCTGCTTGAACGTCTGATTTTTTAACTTGCAATTAGACGCTTACATTAAGTGATTACGATTATATATATATTATTTTCAGGGTTGTTTTTGCTATTTACACAGGTATCCTCAACCAAAATATACAATTTTTGTCTACACTTCCCGGTCTTGCGTGTCTGCTTCTGTGATATTTCTCTTCTTAATTTTGTCTTGCAATTCCCTTTATCCACGTTGGCTTTGGTCTACCATGTTTCCCTTTTCCAGGAGTTATCTATTTCAATACTTCTTTGTTTGTTTCTGTGTCTCTTCTTCTCTTTATATATATATATATATATATATATATATACCATCTTAGTTGGATTTAATTAAATTAACCAAAAATAACCAAATATATAAAAACATAATTAAAAATGTAAACAATTAAATAGTGAATTGGGTGTATTTTTCAGAAAAAAAGACTATAGAAAGTATAATTCCTTCTCCTATATAATTTAAAGATCAATGTCTACACAATTTTCAAAGAAACGTTCAAAGTATTTTCAGTATTGGTTACTTTTTAATGATTATATTTTTAAAAATTGCCCCACCAATTCCCTATACAAGCCCTATAAATGTATAATAATTTTCAAATATTTTGGAGTCACTCGATATCTTAGATTCGCTTATTTCGGAGATTCCTATGAAAACTTCCATTCTGAATTCCCTACAGTTCTACAGTTGTCAAATGTTTGGAAATTGTAAAGAGGAGCAGCTCCAGGCAAGCGAGATTCGGTACCGTTAAATCAATTCAATCGCTAGAATATTGAACTCGTTCCATTTTATGCCTGAGGAATAATTCCAACTACTAGTTACTCTCCACAATTTCGTTCAGTTACATTTGTAAGTTATATTAATTACACACTTCAAACTGCGTTAATTAAAAATGAACATACAATTTACACAGATGTTTTTCTTACTTTGGGAAAAATTTTAAACAGTACCCTGTTTTATAATTCTTAAAACTTTAAAACAGTGACCTCAACGAAGTTTCGTAACGTATCTTAAAAATCTTGTTACGTTGGGAAAACCAGACGATTTTTTATTACACTGGTCAGCAGTGATTTTTTTTGCCCTTGGTATAAGATTAATTTCGGATATATTTATGCTCAGAATACATGAAACTATCGATGATTTTGGAAGATTTGCTCTGTTTTTTTAAATCTTTACTTTCATTTTACACCACAAAAAATCGGAAAATATGAAAAAAATAGATATATTTATAATGTCATTTTCTAAGTTAGTATACACCGACGTAAATAGAAAGAAAAATGTCAAAAACCCATGTTATACTTCAGTGAAACGTCTTTTATTAGATTTCCTTCTATAATTTTTAGAGCATATTCAACACTTTCATGAATATATTCGTAAACTGTGCACTTGAAAACAAAGAAATTCGCAGATATCCAGGGCAACAGTTTTTTTTTTTGTAGAGCTGTCCAGTATCACCAGGTAGTTTTTTATAACATTTCTGGCTTCCCCTGTTATTTTCGGAATTTTAATAAATTTCTTAAGTTGGGGCACCTGGAAGGTTGAGTTACGTTACCCCGATGATATGATAATGAAGCGCCAGTAGAGTCCTTAACCTAAACATAACCTAAATTCCAGAGCATGAGCAACGAAAGAATAATCCCCTTTAAGGAAACATTCTTGTGGTATGACCGGGAATCGAACCCGGGATCTCGTGAACTATAGCCACAAACGCTGATCACTAGCCCATGAGGCTGGTAGTTTGTACCATGAACTATAGATTGGGGCGGCTCGCGCAGTGAAGGGCTCTTTCATATAAATATAAACGGATGTGAATGGAGAATACTACATAACAGTGAGTTGCGTGATATTTATTGGAAACCAGAATTAATAAGAACTGTAGTATATCTGGCTTAACTTTGCAAGAAATTTCTCTCTCACTCGCACCAGTGTTTTCGGCGTTCCTTCACCAGATGTTAAAAGAGCAAAGGGGGAGTACGAAAACTGACAACAAGGTGGGTTCTTTCTTTTGTATCTGGTCGAAAGCGGCCAAGGATCTACCCTTACATCCCCATCTCTCTCTTTGCCAAGTTAAGCCAGATATACAATAATTCTAACAGACTGCAATGGACAGGACATGTGCCACGAATGGGAAAAGAAGGAGGTGTATGGAAGCTTTTGTTGGAAAACCAGAAGGAAAGCGAATAGTAGATAGGGAAGATTGAGATGGGAAATAATGTTAACCATGATTTTATGGAGGTGAATAATAGGTCTAGAGGGAATGATTAATAAGCATTATCTCAGAATAGGGATGTACAAAAAGAATGTGTCCGCGCAGCTATGAACCTCCGGTTTCGATTCTGTCTTTTAGTCACATGTACTGTAAAATCATGTACCTGTATAATGTTTTCGGTCCTTTCTAAGTGCACTTCATCTCTAGTTATAGCCCCTGAATCTAACTGTATTTATTTATCTTCAGACTCAGAACTCACGACAAATTAATGTCCTCTCAGGAGGATTTGTCCCTTGGGTACTTCCGACCAAAACCTGGTCGGGTTGAACCAGCGATCCACCTGACTAAAGGCAAGAAGCAAAACCCCTACATCACCAAGTACGAAATAATATAATATATTTTTATATACAGATTTTCAATGTTTACACATGTTTTTCTATTTAATAGATGAAATTAACAGACCAGCAGTTATACTAAAAACTATTGGTCATCAATGATATTGAAGTTATGAATATTCAGATTTCTTAAAGGTTGAATTAGGCTCTCATATAATTCCCCAAAATGAAAGAAATTTAAGAAATTTTCCTTCTCCACTCGTTCCTACCCATCCATTTCACGTCCTCCAGTCTTCTTGTTTTCATTCCACTTCATAATTCTTGCATCCACGAGGTCTTCCTTTCTTCCTTCTTCAAATGGACACTATTCCAATGTGTTTCTGGATAACCTTTATTCTTGCATTCGTCCTACATACCCATAACAATTTACGTAGTTACTTATATAAGTTAATCTACTATTGCGTATTTAATACCGCTGTGGTCTCGAGGTAGCGTGCCGAGTTCGATCTCCGGTCGGAACAGTTTTTCTGGGTGAGGTTTTTATCGGAGTTTTTCCTCACCTGTAAGACAGATGTCAGGAAAAATTTAAGGCCCAAACGATCCGCGAAATCATATGGCCATCGCAATCATCATCATTCATATTCATCTTAGATTAAGCTTAGGATTAGGGACTCTCCTGGCGCATCATCATCACCCATCATATCATTGGGGCAACGTAACCCTGCCTTCCAGGCGCCCCAACCTCAGAAGTGGGTTACAAGTACGCCATGCCAGGTGAGAACACCAGGAATGTTAAAAGACAACCTGGGGCATTTGCAAAAAATATTCTTTTTTTTTCGTATTACTTTATTTATTTATTTTTCAATTTTGAAAATATTGTTGCTCTCCTCAATAAATGCATTTCCATAAGTTTTTGTTCTAAGTTTTTGTAGAATTCCAATGCTTCAACTCCATACGCGACAGTGTAAACTGTATATTTGTAACTTATTTTTCCTGATTATATGTCTGTTCCATAAGACACCATTTAACATTGCTGTTATTAATGCCACTTTCTTGTCTATTCCCTTCATCTACTTTTACCTTCACATCCTCTAATATATCCTTTCTGATCTTCTAATATTAAATAATCGGTTTCTGCTCCACGTTAAATATAAAATGTTATTACTAAATTTATTTTCTAACCCCAATTATCCTATTCGTCTAATAATTTTCTGAACATAAACTCCATGTCTTCATATTCATCCGCAATTATTATATGGTCATCCTCAAATAACATTGCATATACAGGGTGGACCGCTCGAATGGACCTAATTTCAATTGCTTGTTACTGGCAAACGGTTGAAGATAGAAACTTAAAACAACGTTCATAGTACAGAAAAACTCACCAAGTTTCGAATCCTGTCGGTAGATGGCACAAAGATACGTTTCTCGTTCTTAGATTTAATTGTTTGTGAAAATGGCGACTCCGCAGATGAAAGCGCAAGCTGTTTTGTGGTATGCGGAGTTTAAATCAATCATTAGAGTTCAAAGGGAGTTCCGGCGTGTGTTTAACCGTGATGCTCCAACTGCTAGAAGCATAAAGAAGTGGCGTGATACATTATTAGCTACAGGATCTGTGTTGAAGAAGCATGGTGGTGGTCGCAGAGCATCCGATGAAATGGTAGCAAATGTTCAAGCCGCATTTGAGCGAAGCCCCCGGAAGTCATTAAGAAGAGCTTCGCGGGAACTTCAAATACCAAAATCGACATTACAACGGATTGTCCACAAACGCCTCAAACTGCACGCATATAAAGTGCAGTTAGTGCAACGTCTGGAGCCGAATGACATGCCGAAACGAGTGGAATTCGCCAATACGATGCTGGACCGTCTCGGCGCTGATCCTGACTTCATGACCAAGATTTTCTTCTCGGACGAAGCCACTTTCCATTTGTCAGGCAAGGTAAACCGGCATAATGTGCGGATCTGGGGATCGGAGAATCCTCACGCTATTCAAGAGCATGTTCGTGATAGTCCGAAGATGAATGTTTGGTGCAGTTTGTCACATAATAAGGTCATTGGACCGTTTTTCTTCGCTGAGAAAACTGTTCGTGGTACCACATATCTTGACATGCTGGAGCAGTTCTTCTTTCCACAAATTGAACAACTGCAGCCTAACATCGTTTTCCAGCAAGATGGTGCTCCTCCCCACTGGTCCAATGAAGTTCGTACGACTTTGGACAACATTTTACCTGGCCGTTGGATTGGTAGGGGAGGACCAATCGCGTGGCCCCCGAGATCTCCCGATTTAACACCACTGGATTTCTTTCTCTGGGGCTATGTCAAAGATAAAGTTTACACCACCCCAGTCAAAGACCTTCGTGATCTTCGTGAGCGCATCATAGAGGCTATTGAGAACATTCCAGAAGACATACTCCAACGTACTTGGCAAGAAATTGTTCATCGCTTTGATATCGTCACAGTGACTGCTGGGGCTCATATAGAGATGTGGTAATCTGGATATCAAAACGTGGTGAGTTTTTCTGTAATATGAACGTTGTTTTAAGTTTCTATCTTCAACCGTTTGCCAGTAACAAGCAATTGAAATTAGGTCCATTCGAGCGGTCCACCCTGTATTTTATGAGGCAAGCTCCCTATTCATCATAAAATATAGCAATGCTCCAAAATCTCAGAGAATTAAAGCTGGACGTAAATATAAGATAGTAATTAAAATGAATGTCAAACTGACAACAAGAACAGTAGTTATAATAATAGAGTATTAATGATTCCTAGGAAGAAAATGATATTTAACTTTATATAGACGAAACCATTAGTATTGCCATCGCTTTAACACTTGTGGGAATATATTGTTCTGCATAAAAAGTTAATTCTTACCAGTCTTTCATCAATGGTCCAAAATGTATTCTTCCCATTGCTTTATAATTAATATTTACAATGACCGATATTCACATTTTTTAAACATGACTGAACTCGGCACAATATTCGTGACGTGGCCAAAGTGAATCTAAAGTTATAAAGAGATGAAATAATGAACGTAAACAAAAGTTATATTATTGGGATACATAATAAATTATAGATATGAATTTGAGTTATGGTGCGGACTTTTAACAGATGTCATTCTAATATAATGTATAATATCAATATGATAAAGTGGTATGCCCAAATTATTGTACTTATATCTAGGAATACCGGTGATAATTAAATAGTCCAGGTGTGTCATTTATATCACACCCGAGAGCACATTCTATGTTTTGTGACAATATCGACCTGTAACCTCACTGTAGAAAATTCGAATTCATCTGCCACCTTCCAGCATCCCACAGAACTATATCCAAACGGTTTCATCTCGTACTAACTCGGGACAGTTCGATATTTTAAGCTTCATTTTCTCAAATACCTCACAGATGGTGCAAATATGCATTTTATAATATGAGTCATCACAACTGAAATTCGACTTCTTTCGACTTATTTTACTTGTATCGAATTTGAATAAATCTGTTTCCGGCTTAACAAACTGTTGTTATGGATTTCACAATACTTCCAACAAACAAATAAATATATCACACATATTAAAATCACGTAACATAATATATTTATTCATATAGGCCTACAAAATGTATATTAATTAAACTAAATAATTTGTATATGTGAGTCGCAAACAATCAGTTTGAGATAAGCAATCAAGGGTCTGAGATAAAATAAAATTGAGTATCAGTTCCTTTTTTTTTTATTACGTTTGATACTTATCATCCAAAACAAAAATAAACACTAGTGTTGTATGAAATGGGAGGGATGTTTTCAGATCTTAATTATAGATACTGCCTTGTCACGCAGCGGGGCCGGGTTCGATCCCCGGTCGGGACAGTTTTTCTGGGTGAGGTTTTTATCGGGGTTTTTCCTCACCTGTAAGACAAATGTCAGTAAAACTTTAAGGCCCAAACGGTCCCCAAAATCATATGGCCAACATCATCATCATCATCCTTATCATTATCATCACCATCATCATCCTTCACCGGTGTGGAAAGCAACGGGAAGTTACCACGCCTACAATTCCATAGTAAAGCTTCAAAGCTTAGCATGAAAATGTTATGATTGCAGTGAAAGACCTGACTTCGGGCAGAATTACTATGGATGGATGGAATTATAGATAGGATAAAACCAACTATCGTGATCCAATTAATAGTATTTCCAAAATTTATAATTTAAAAATTGATCAGTATTTAATTCGTCGGCTATTTTACAGATTTTGTAAAAGTTAAATTTTGGAAATATGATTGATTGGTTCCTAATAGTTATGTTTAATTAAATCCCTAATTAAAGTCTCAAGCCATCTCATATCAATACATATTCTCATTTTAATATTGGATTATGAGTATCAAATGTAAACAGTTTCACCGACCGATACGCACAGTCCCTAAGAGTACCAATCTCAAATTGTTTAACAATAAAGCAATTTGTCTTCTTCTTATTCTTCTTCTTCTCCTGCACTTCCTGGATTAGGCATTAGTTGCCTGTTCCGTCTTCACTAATAGATCTAAGACCATCTCTTCCGAGGACGTCAGACATCTCTTCTTCCTCTCGGAAAATAATGTAAGATTTAATTTGGCAATCTACTTTCTTCTATTCTTTCTACATGTTCTTTCCACTGAATGTTGTTGTTGTTAAATATATTTTCTTTTATGGAGTAGATCGTAGTCCTTCACGGATATCCTCGTTTCTTATCTGGTCCATTCTAGTGCATCCTTTTACTCTTCTTAAGAATTTCATCTCTGCTGCTTGGATTTTACTTTCTTGTTTGGTAGTGATAATCCAAGATTCGCTCCCATACAAAAGGACAGGGAGCGCCATTGTTTTATAAAATTTAAATTTTGTTTGTTTGTAGGCTTTATTTTTCAATGTTCTATTTATTATGCCACAAATAGCTTGAAACTGATGAGTTTTGTATTCAATATCTTTATCATACCCATAGCTGATATCACATCCTAAATATTTAAAGTGGGATACAAGTTCAATAATTTCGTCTCTATTATTTTTGTATGCAGAATGTTTCTTCCACAAAATGCCATTACTTTTGTTTTACTTACTGAAATTTAAAAATTATAATCGTTACATGTCGTATTTAGTTTATAAGCAGCCAATTGTAACAGATCTTCATCATGGTGTAGTAAGACTAGAATTAAGTTATTAATACTTGTGTTATTGTTCAATCTAAGGCCTTTGTCTGTTATAATGTTCCATTGTTTCATAATGTCGTCCATATATATATATATATATATCTGTTGTGTGTGTTATAATTAAATGTTTAACATTGAGCAATGCAAGCTTAATATGGTATGATAAGAAAAATAAATGCCTGGACGGGATTCGAACCCGGATCTCTGAGTCTGTACCTCAGCGTGATATCCATTACACTACCAGGCGAATCCAATTAAAACACTTATTTTTCTTATATATGTATTATATTCTCCATTATTACTAGATGTCGCGAGAACTCGGTCTTCACTGCCATCTAGTAGCTGACTATAACAAGTAAGCAAATTAAAGAGAATATTTTTACCTTATAGCAGTGACGCTTTATAGATGTTATAATTAAATGTTTAACATTGAGCAATGCAAGCTTAATATGGTATGATAAGAAAAATAATGGAGAATATAATATATATATAAAAAAAATAAGTATTTGAATTGGATTCGCCTGGTAGTGTAATGGATATCACGCTGAGGTACAGACTCAGAGATCCGGGTTCGAATCCCGTCCAGGCATTTATTTTTCTTATCATACCATATATATATATTAAAAAGAGTGGGCGATAGACTACACCCTTGTCTAACTCCTTGATTTATTAAAATTTCTTCTGACCTTTTTCCATCAGTTTTTATCACTACTTTAGTTTCCTCATATAAGCCTTGGACTGAATTTATTAGATGGTGTGGATATCCTCGTTCTTTCATTATTTCCCATACGTTAGATGTATTTACTCTGTCAAAGGCCTTTTCAAAATCAATGAACAACCAATTTGTTTCCAGGTTAATTTATTCCGTTTAACTAATTGCCACTTTGGACTAGTCTATGCCATCATGCAATTTGAGAATATTCGATAAGAGAATAAGTGATTGCAAGCATCATGTTGACTAATGTGATAACGTACGTTCCCGCTAGAGCCAATTGCCAACATATACTTACTTACATATAAGGGAATTCTATCCCAGCAACACATATATATTAGTGGGCAAGTTAGAGTAAGAAAATGGGCAAGTTAGTGTTAGTTTAGACATGTTAGGCTGGGAAAATGGGCGACTTAGTGTACACCAGATTAGTTTAGGATTCACTTGTTTGTTAGCGGGTTTTGTGGAAAGTTGGCTACACGGTCTGAGCAATGACTAATACATATTTTACATTGTAAATATGGCGATTTTAGGTTACTTTGAGCTCAACTTCTCATTTAATTTTTAAGGCATTTCCCACATTTTAAACACTAATATATATATATATATATATATATATATATATATATATATATAAGAAAAATAAGTGTTTGAATTGGATTCGCCTGGTAGTGTAATGGATATCACGCTGAGGTACAGACTCAGAGATCCGGGTTCGAATCCCGTCCAGGCATTTATTTTTCTTATCATACCATATATATATATATATATATATATATATATATATATAATCACATAATTATTCACGAACTGTAACAATAAATTATGGTTTCTTTATTTGAGTTTATTTAGGTGACACGGTGGCATAGGTTCCCCTCACTCTGTACGCATATCCTTCCTAGCATAAGATATATATTACATACTGTACGAGACATTCTAATAGAATATATATATATATATATTAATAAATAGCACTAATAGTTTTTAAGTACATAGAGTACAACTTAGTGCGTATTTAAATGAGAATTAAAAAATCTTAATCGGCTTCCTGCATTCATCCTTATCATTCCACCAAAAATCGTATATTAATTTATTTCTTAAAATTAATACAATTTCTTGCCACCAAAAAGTTATTGGTCTTCAACTCTATTTCTCCATTGGTTATCATTAGAGCTAGGATATTTATGTACTCAAAGTTAAGATCGCAACACAGTATAATTAGAAGTTAGACTTATGACTGTCTTTTGTTTTTGTTTAACATACAAACAGTTGAATAGTATAATGAGAAGTTAGACTCCTGACTTTCTTTTATCTTGGCTTCACACACAAACAGTTGAATAATATATACTAACTACAGTGCAATCTTATCTTTTATTACATAAAGATTCTAGCCCTAGTTATCATGTATACATTTATGTAAACAATCTTTCATCAAGCATTCTTATGGAATATCCATAAACTACCAGACTATTGTGTATTTTTTTTGTTACTTATTAAGAAGTTCTCAAATTTAATTACATTGTTTGAATAAATAATAGTTTAAAAACTAAAACAACACGCTTTATTAGAAAACCGAACTAATAAATGAAAAATAATTTTAATTGCCAACACGCTTGGGACAGTATTAAAGTGGTCAACAAAAAACTCATCTCCAACACATTTAGAATAAAACTAGAGTTATCTATAAAATAATTATTTTACCGTCAAAAGCGTGGGGTGCTCTACATAAATTAATATATTTGATAATAAACAGATATTGGTAAAAGTAAAGTCTAAGAAAAAAAACGTAAAAACTATAAAAAGCACCCCACGCTTTTGATGGTAAAATTATTTTTCTGTAGATAACTCTAGTTTTATTCTAGATGTGTTTGAGATGATCTTTTTGTTGACCACTTTAATTTTATCCCAAACGTGTTGGAAATTAAAATTATTTTTCATTTCTAGTTCGGTTTTCTAATAAATCGTGTTGTTTTAGTTTTTAAAATATTATTTTTTTAAATTTTTAGTTTAATTGATTGTCATAAACCGGAACCCCTTGAAAATTTAATTGCTTGCGATAGTTTTAGTGTCTAGGCACGAATATAATTATATTTTTTTAAATATTATCTAACATTATTATAATATTTTTGAAAATGTTAACGTAGATAAATAGTTACAGTTAATCATATCCTTCTCATAGTTTTGGATAAATTATAATGTGGTAAGTTTATAAAATTGTCATTAATATTTTACAGAATAAGATAAAAATGTAAATATCTTTAAATTCGATAATATTGTAGTATGAGCTAAAAGTAATACTCTTCTAAAAAGAATCCACCGGACCGGATTTGAACCAGCGACCTATGGATTACTGAAATTATATACCACTACAGTCCACCGCTCTACCAACTGAGCTACCAGAGGATATAATATTAATTTCTTAACAACGATGGACTAAAAAGTCGGTTAGTCCGCAACCTATTATACCGGTCTTTATTTTTTTGATGTCCTGATGATCTTGGCCAGGATCTTAGAAACAATTTATGAAAATATTGTATTGTCGTTGGTCCTTTACAAATATACAAAGTTTCAAGTCGATCGAATGTTTTAAAGTGGGTGAAAATCGTGTTGAAAGATTCCGTTACATAGACATACTCAGATCAAGCTAACATAAAGTGTGTAATAAAGCATTCATAATTTAGTTTCTGCTGAATATGTCCGTTGCTCGTCTCCAATTGCCCATTCTACTGGTAATTTAAAATCCCATTTTCGTTTAAATACCAAACATCACAACCATGTATAACATATTATCATAATATGCTTGATAAGCATGATATAGTGTGATAAGTAACTATGAAGATAATCTACAACGCTTCTCGTACAAATCTACGACAGTGTTAAAAATGCTATATGAAAATTTTAATTGAAAAATTAAAATTTCTACTGTATTCAAAGAACCAGGGCGTTAAAAATTAGAAATTCAAGAACAAATTATACAGTATATCAAACTATGAATTATACATATTTGGGTACATAATTTACTATGTAATTAGAGTTTATAATCAGAGATTACGAATCAAACCAAAAAGCAGCAAGGATTCATTGATCAATGAACTATGTAATTTGGAAGAATAAATTTCTAAAAACAGAAACTAAAGTACGAATTTATAAATCAGTAATACGATCTGTCCTCATTTATGATTCTGAAATGAGGGACGAAGCAGCCTCATTGGGCTACTGTTAATGAGGTCCCGGGCTCGATTCCCGGCCAAACTATATGCATTTTTTCTTAAAGGGAATTATTACTGTGGTTGCCCATGGTCTGGAATTTAGGTCACGTTTAGGTTAAAAACTCTCCTGGCTCTTTATTAGCATTTATCACCCATCGTACCATCGGGGTAACGTAACTCCGCCTTCCAGGTGCCCCAACCTAAGAAATGGATTACAATTCTGCCAATGCTAGGGGAGAAGGCCAGAAATGTCATAAAAGACAACCTGGTGGTATTAGACAAAAAATCCAAAACAAAGTAAATGTTAGAAATACAAGAAATTATGACACTTAGAAAAAATAATAAAGAAAACAAAATATGATAGAATAAGAAATTAATGTTTTCGGGAACAATCTGAAATGTCATCACAAATGAATGGTTAACAAGAAAGAGACAGGGAGGGAATAATTCTGTATCAAGAATTAAGTACTGACACGCTATCAAATGTACCAGGAAATATTCCAACTGGTTGGAGATCCTAAGAACGATCACAACAAGGATGGAAAAGTAGGATTAAGAGAAGGAGGACAAGAAGAGAAAACGAGACATGCGTTGAGTCTTCTGGTCCGGTAGGGTCTCAATTCTACCATATGTCTCCTTAATTACAATTTTCCTACGGTCTAATAAGAAATTGGATTAATGATTCATGAGTTGTCAATGTATGATATACGCTTTCTCCAACAATTTCGATTGGTTCCAGTAGAGTAGCGGATACTGTATTTGCATCTGGATCCAAGGTTTTCGGGTACAAAGTAGCCGGAGACGATGGATTTTGAAGGTCATATAAATTCTGAGAATAGTTTTCATCAAAAGGAAAGTAAAGCCATGGGTCTCTTGGCATTGATTTATGGTATGTAAAGGATCCTCAACTCTGTAAACAAAGAGACATCTGAGCTATAATTGTCGACCTTTTCATGTCCAGATTTAATTTGTGTTGCTAAGGACCTAGCTGTTAAAGGGCGGCGTTAAATAAACTACTACGTTAATCTGTTTCATCACTTATGTGGTCCAAAAAGATGAAATTTGTAGTTCATCCTGAATATTTACAATCCTTTTCTTACGCAGTTCTTACAGTAATTACTATGTTCCTCAATGTACAATTATAAATCTAAGTTTTAACTTCGTTTTAACATATACCTACGTATATTTTATATACCGACCGGTACCTAAAAAATGAAAACAAAGGCTGGGGGATTATTAGTGCAAAGACACATTACAGTGGTTATAAAAACACAGAAAAAAAATACTGTTGCAGAATGTAATTAGAAGGCCTGAGCAATATATATTTTATACTCGTAGTTCTTAATCAGAAAAAAAATACTACACATAACGAAACAAAATAATTAGAAATGACATAAACATAACCTAAAAATCATGTGTACATCACATAATGCACGAATTTTTTTCCGGATTGTAAACCTAATAAGATAGAATTTATTCTTAAAATGTGCATTTAATTTAAACCTTCGGGGACAATTATTCCTCAGAGTTGCATTAAAATGTTAAGAAGTCAAGTTACTGACTGCTTGGTTCAGCATGGAATGGCCCATTGAAAAGTATTTATCAAGTACACTATCAAGTTTCTGTCTTCAATGATAAATTCTAGCTGAGGTCAGTTAAGATATCCCATTAAATAATTCCCCTCTGTTTAGTAAGGTTCATCACTTAAACATAAACAGTTATACATTTCTGCATTATGCGTTATGTTCTGTTTCATAACAAATTCAATCTTTAAAGAACGGATAAGTAGACTATTTGTGAACATAATATTAACAATGTCTATATTATTGTTTCTATACCTGCCTATTAGTAAAAAGTAGTCTTAACCATAAAATTAAGTATTATTATTATTATTATTATCATTATTATTATTATTATTATTATTATTATTATTATTATTAGTAGTGTAGTAGTAGTAGTATTATCCAGCGAATGGAAGAGGAACGGCTACCAAAATCTGTTTTGGAATGGAAACCTGAGGGAAGACGAGGCAGAAGAAGACTTAAAACCTTCTGGAGTCAGGGAATATATTTATACATGAAGGAGAAACATCTACAACCAGGAGATTGGATGGACCGACAAAATTGGCTATTGGGAATCGGACGATGTCAAAGACATTAATCAACCGATGATCTATCTATCTATTTATCTATCTATTATTATTATTATTATTATTATTATTATCTGTTACTCAAATCATGTCTCTTGAAGCTGGCCAATCAGTGAGAGCAGTTTTGATATTAATAAACGCTTAGTTATTTGGGGACAAAATAAAATATTGATTTTCCTGAAAAAAGAAATCGTGGCCAGATATCCGTGTAAGTTCCGTGCAGAAATCCGTTTCTGAAACTCATGAATTCATAGTCCACTTCAATTTTAACAATATTCAATCAAGGAAAAAAAAAGAGAGAAAACAGTCAGCTGTGTATTTATATTTTAGATCACCGGATAAAAACACAAATTGAAAATTTTAAACTGCATTTGATAATTTCAGGAAATATGTATCATGCAAGACTACTATGAAATTTTACTGTGATGGCTAATATTCAACGGCAGAAAGATAGTTTGAAACAGGGAGGAAATTAATTATAATTTCCGTGCAATGTATAGAATTTTAAAGAACAATGACTTTGAATGCCGGAAATCAAATGATGACAGAAAAATTCTCATGGAAAGGGGAGACAGAATTCCTCTTGTGTTAAATGTATCATATCAGAATTAGTACAATTATTTATTTTAAAATCCAGTGCTATTCGAGTGTGACGCAGGCCGATGCATGTCCGAGAACATAAATACGATAAGAAAGAGAGGCAGCGCAAGTCAAGCAAGAACACAATTGTTTCCGATTGTCAGTAACGCATCTGCCATTAAATAATCTACTCACTTTAGTGTTCTATCAGATCCAAGATATTCAGTTTTGACTATTATGTATGTTGATTTGGCCCAAAAAGATCCGTATAAATAAAGAAAAATGGCTTACAAACACGTTCAAGGCCTCCTGGAATTGAGCTGGCAGTTCTGATTATTTCAAATGTTTTTTTTTAATTATTCCTTGTGTTTATTTCACACAAGATACTTGGAACGTTCTACATAAATGTATGCTCTTTGATACGTGAGGGTATCTAAGAGTGTCCTATATTGCTAATATCAAGATATAGCCTAAAGTGGTAATATTATATGGAGAACGAGTGAAAAACAATAGCTCAGGATAGAAATACTCACTATTAAAATCTTCATGTGTTTATGTCCGAACTTCCGTTTTAGATAATGTCAGTGAGTTGTTTTAAGTGTAAAGTTTCACATAATCCA
>JASPKZ010008383.1:420000-465000 GCA_030220185.1 Diploptera punctata
CACCCATCATATCATCGGGGTCCACCGCTGTGGTCTCGAGATAGCGTGCTGCCTTGTCACGCAGCGGACCTGGGTTTGATCCCCGGTCGGGGCAGTTTTTCTGGGTGAGGTTTTTATCGGGGTTTCTCCTCACCGTAAGACAAATGTCAGGAAAATTTTAAGGCCCAAACGGTCCCCGAAATCATATGGCCATCCTTACCATCATCATCCTTATCATTATCATCATCATCATCCTCCTTCACCGGTGTGGAAAGCAACGGGAAGCTACCACACCTTCAATGCCCTAGTAAAGCTGCAAGCATAGCATGAAAATGCTATGATTACAGTGAAGTATCTGCCCTCGGGCAGAATAACTATGGACATCATCGGGGTAACGTAACTCCGCCTTCCAGGTGCCCAACCTAAGAAATGGATTACAATTCCGCCAAAAGTCAGGGGAGAAAGCCAGAAATGTCACAAAAGACAACTAGGTGACATTAGACAAAAGAAATCTACTTTTAATTAATGGAGCAGTCTCGTTATAGTGTTTCTTCTAATCTCGAAATGGATTAAGGATGAAATAATTTATATATAGTCAATACCAAATATGTTGACGTGATTCAATGCTACACACTGCACTTTTCATGTTTCGAGTTCCGCGCTAGGCATTAATGTACTTTTCCTCGCCACTGCGATAGACCATGTAACGTATATGATGTATAGATCTACTCGTATTGTGAACAGACAGGAGTATAGAATGAGTGTATGTGCTTGTCTTATGAATTTATTGTGTGAAGAATGACGAAGAGAGAGGAGAAGATGAAACCGGTCCAGGTACATTGACCATTCCTGACAGAAAATCACAAGGTAACCACCAGGCTTAACTTCCTCATCCGTTTGACAATACCAAAGGACTTTTTAAAATTTAATTTAAATTTAGTCCTAGCATATAATATATGATTTCGACCGCGGTGGACTAGAGGTTATATTCCTCGTCTCTGGTCCCGAGGGTTGCGGGTTCAAATCCGGTCGTAGTTGATGGTTTTTTTAGAATGGAAAAATCCAACGAACAAATCCTCCGGGAGGGACTTTAGGTCGTGTGTCCGGAGTCTTAAGATTTTCAGGCTCGTAAAAGATCCTTAAGCCTGAATAAAGAGATCTCTAAGCAAAATTTACCGACCTTCTTCATTCTAGTAATACCTTAGTTGCCTGTTAGATGTCTCATTGGGTCGGTATGTTGACCGCATACCATTCATGACATCTTTAAGGAAATAAGCGTAACTAAATTAACTTGGTCTAGTAACTCCTAACAAAGGACTGGCTAAGGCCCAACGTTGGTTGTTACGACACTGAAGATATATAGAGATGTAATGCACATAATAGCGATGAAAACTGTGTATCATCACCTATTCCAAAACTGATATTGAGAATTTTAAAATTAAGGTTTCCAACTCTGGCGTGTATCGAACCCAGGTCTGCTTGTCATGAGGGAGACATGCTTGCACCTAAGATAGTGCATTATATCACCTACAGTATTCTTACATGTAAAAGTATATCGCTCTGTTCGTGCCCGGTGTAATGCCAGCTCGAGGGATGAGAAATCCCTTTATTTATGAAGGTCTGTTATATACATGGATTCTGATAGACCATGAATGTCGCACATCACAGGAGCAGATGAAATAAAATGCATGACATGAAAATGGTGAAGTGGTGGAATGAAGTTTTGAAAAGGTGAAAACGGGAGAATTTCCGGAAAAAATCTGATTCGTCCCCCAAACTCATCAAATTCCTGAAGATTGTAAGAACAATGAAATTTGTTACGCTCAGAAAAGTAAGATTAGAAATAATCTTAAAATAATATAGGCAAATTCTATAAAATTAAAAATTTCTTTAAAAAATCACTGGCCTCACATCCGTTACCAATTAAATTATTTTGTCATTTGTTCCTTGTTTTCCTTCGTCCCACTTTTATTTTTTTCACCCTTTCCTTCACCACATATAAGCACAAGGGCAGACATATACCTAGGCCCAAAGTAGGGACTTAAAATCCCCTATCCCACCAGGAATCAAACTGGGTTTCCGAATTGGGAGGGTCACTTCTGGTGGAGTTTGGATTACCATAGTTCCAAGGTTCGCTAATTCAAACTTGGCTGAGGCTATTAATTTTTCAGAGTATAAAAATCTTGCAATAAAATTTTGTATTGTTATTTCGGAAGGGAAATTAACTCATAGACCCCGATTCATATAATTAAGGCATATAAAAGAATCTGAGCCTGAAAAAAATGCCTCTATGCAAATTTGTCGTCCCTTTCACACCCAGATTTGAATTGAGACGCTATTGACCCTAACTGTTAAAGAGTGTTGTTAAATAATATAGCTCCCAAAGGAGTGGAAGGTAGGAACTCCATCGACTACGCCATGGCAACGGAATAAGTAATGTTATTCTTATATAAAATCTAAAATGTATAAGAAATTAATTTAGGAAACTGAGCCATTGCAATATGATCAGAACATCGTAATTCCATCAAAGACTAGAGCCTGCAAACTGAAAGTTGATATGTACAATCCAGAAATATATCTCTAGATTAACAGAAACACAATTTGTGATATAACCATAAGAGATAGTACAAATAAAAATAAAAATAAAAATAAAAATATAAAGTAATGGTAATCTAAACTCAGTTATATGAGTATTAGATATGGACATTTAGTCAAATTCGAAGAATGGAGGCTGGTGAGAAGAGATTGTTAAGTTCCTTGTCGAAATATAGTTTTTTTAAATTATTTAATTTCTTGCCCACTTGGAAAACATAAAGTCTACACCTATGGATTTTATAAATATGTAGTAGTTACGTAGTTTCATTCTCTAGCGTGATAGAGTTTAAGCCTATGTAGTTGGTAACACAATATTCACAGTGTCCTAGTCACCGCGCTAATGGAGGGAAAAACGTGAATGCCGTGTGTGTGTGTCACTATAAGGAAATGTTTTGGCGCGTTAATTATATTTTTAAAAAATAGTACAAATAAATGACAGTGAGATAACTTATTTTGATTTTATTAACAGTGGATATTGTGCGTATGTAACATAAAGTGGTAAAATCATTATGTCATGGAGTGGAATTTTGTGTTACAGAAATTGGATGAAAATGCACAAAGAGGAATAATATGGTGAGTAGATATAAACTAAAATAATTCCAAGTATTGTTGATCCTGATGGACTATGTTTGCATGAGATTCAGACGTTCACCGGTTCAAATCTGACAAAATCTGAGTAATATCATGAGCATGACTTACAATGTAAATTGTCCATCAAAATAAATGCTCAATCCAAAATGCCGAACTTTACTTTATGTTCATTCTACAAAATGTCCATTGCTACTAAATGTCCAATACGTAAAGTGTCAAAAATGAAACGCAACTTTGTAAGTTATATTGTATCAATAATACATTAATGTCCTTTTTATTTCATAAATACATTTTTGACCTTCATCTTCCTCTCATAGGACATTGTATTTCTTTTCAAAAGTATAATATAACTTTCAAGTACTTTGGTAAATTTACATTAATAATTATTATTTTATTTATATACAGATTTTTAATGTTTGCACATCTTTCTGTGCCTAAAGTATTATATTCCTTCTCCACTCGTCTCTATCCATCCACACCATGTCCTCCAGTCCTCTTATCTCATTCCCGTTCTTATTTCTTGCATCCACGAGTTTCGAGATCTTCCTTTCCTTATTATTTCAGATGGACACCATTCCAATGTTTTTCTCTGGGTAACCTTTCTTCTTACATTCGCCGTACGAGCCCATACTATTTTAATTGCTTATATATTATATAATCTACTATTGAATATCTAATATTAATTTTTTATCGACTGGCAGTATTTCTTTTTTCTAATTTGAACATCTTGCTGCTTTCCTCAAGAAATCCATTTCCATCGACATAAGTTTTTGTTTTTTGTTTTTGTTGAATTTCCTAACTTCAGCTCCATATGTGACAGTACCTCTCACTATATATGTGTAACTTATAATAATAATAATAATAATAATAATAATAATAATAATAATAATAATAATAATAGCTTTATTTTACTGGCGGAATTAAGGCCTTATTAGCTTGTCTACTACTCAACCAGAATAGATAAAATATACAATTAATTAGTCTTATATCTAAAATTGCTATAAACATAAATATAATAATATATCATTATTATATTCAATATATATATATATATATATATATATATATATATATATATATGATACTTATATGATTTAACGAATAAAAAGTACAAGATAAAAAAAGATAAAATAAAACTACCAGTGACATAGGCCTATAATAAATTTCATTGTGGAGAAAAAAAATAATTATTGAAGAACAAGTAATTGTATAAGCCTGGCCTAAAGTTGTCAGGTGTGCGGCAACTCCTGGTACATTGAGAGAGGGGATTCCAGAAGCGGTCAGAAGCTATTTTGAAAGAAGTCGAATAAGAAGAGGTATTTGGAGAGGTATTGGTAGGAAACTGTTATCTTGTGAACAAGTGCCAAAGACAAGCTGAGAAGATAACTTCTCTAAACTGGACACCTGGTAACTAGGAGTGCAAGAGTGAGAGAGAGTAGTGCTATTTACATCTGTCGCTAAGACAGAACCATGGGAATTATTGAATTGTACGGAAATATGACATTAGGGCAGATGTTGAAAATAAAACTAAAGCAAGTATTATTAACAAGCTGCTAACTCTGCGACAAGTTCAAAGTTTAGGCCATTATTTATGTAACGTCGCAATAATCAAAATGTGGCAACAAAAGGTCATGCAAAATATTTTATTCTAATGAAACAGGGAGACATTTCTTTAAATTTTATCTTTGGTTTTATATTCTTTACTCCTTATAACAATTTGCTCTACACTCTTGATTTTTAATATAGGCCATGTCTTTATTAGATCCCTAACATTTATGTAACTTACTGAAGTTTTACGTATTATTGAATTATTTATTTCACTTTTTCATTCTAGAAATGTCCACCGCTCTGGTCTCGAGGTAGCGTGCTGCCTTGTCACGCAGCGGGCCCGGGTTCAATCCTCGGTCGGGACAGTTTTTCTGGGTGAGGTTTTTATCGGGGATTGTCCTCACCTGTAAGACAAATGTCAGGAAAACTTTAAGGCCCAAACGGTCCCCGAAATCATACGCCATCATTATCATCATCTTCATCATCCTTCACCGGTGTGGAAAGCAACTGGAAACTACCACAACTACAATTCCTAAGTAGGCTGCAAGCATAGCATGAAAATGGATAGATTCTAGAAATCTCCAAATGCTTAAGAATATAAGGTGGAATATTAACGTCTTATTATTAACATTTGATGGACCGACAAAATTGGCTATTAGGACGATGTCAAAGACATTAAACAACCTATGATCTATCTATTATTAATATTTTATGGGTTGTCACGCAGCGGCCCGATTTGGATCCTCGGTCGAGACAATTTTCCTGAGTGCTCAGTGAGGTTTTTTTGGGACTTTTCCCACCTATAAGACAATTGTCAGGAATATTTAAGCCCTAAAGGTCCCCGAACACCATCTGACCATCATTATTATCACTACCATACTCGCTCCATTTAGATTAACTTTAGGTTCAAGGCCTCTCCTGGCTCATCATTGTCATCATCACCCCCTTCCATATATCATTGGGGCCCCAACCTCAGAAGTGTTTACAAGTACGCCAATTCCAGAAAAATACCAAAAAGTCATAATGATAACCTGGTGGCACTGATAAAAAAATATTTTATGGTGTGTAATCTACCGCGACTCATTGCAATTTTCAAATTCCACTAATCTTCGGTTTCTCTGCAAGTAGCAAAACTCTTCACAAGATTAAAATGGAGATGTTTGGACAGAATAAAGTCATTATGATGGGGGTTTTCCTGTTCTGTCAGCTGATAACGAAGTTGATACAAGAATTGTATTTACAGACTAGCCGTCTCTGTAACATTTAACACAACTATAGAAAAAAAGTTTAACACATTCAACATTTGAAAACAGAACAGCCTCATGGGCTAGTGATCAGCGTTTCAGACTACAGTTCATGAGGTCCCGGGTACAGTTCCCGGTCAAACTGCAGGAATTTTTCCTTAAAGGAAATTATTCCTGTGGTTGCCCATTGTTAAGTTTTGGTTAAGAACTCTACTAGCGCTTCATTATCAATTATCACCCATCATATCATCGGGGTAACGTATCTCCGCCTTCCAGGTGCCTCAACCTAAGACATGGATTACAATCCCTCCAATGTCAAGGGAGAAAACCAGAAACGCCATAAAAGACAACCTGGTGGCATTAGACAATCAAAAATTGAAAAACAGCATCTTCAACTCTAAGATCTATCCTTCATGTACTCTGGCATATTTCCTGACGAAACCCAAATTCCTCTATCGTTGTCTATAGATATGATTCAACTCGAGAGCAATTTTCAATGTACGGGAAGTGTTATTCATAATATTCAAAGCTTATGGGATTAAGTAAACCTTAATATCCACATTAATATGTTTGTCTTATGTAACTTGCAGAATAGATATAAGAACATACGAAAATTGATATTAAAAAGAATAATCAATCACCTTCGCCTTATCTATTCGCGAATTTTAAACTGATTAAAATGAATAGTTTCAAATTTGCTGCATTTCCAGTACCACGTACAGGAAGCGAGGAATAGGTTCCTGTCGTCCCTTAATGCATTATCATGATATATATTGTATTGAATACATGCTATATACATAATAAAAGAAGATATAGGTATTTGATCCATTTTTTATATAAAATCCATCATTTTCTATGAAAACGTTTCACCAAAGCAAGTAACAATATTGTAAGTTTTATATTTCTCCCATTTCCTAGATGAATGAAAAAGATAAGTACAAACTCAAGTCCTGTTTTTTCCAACTGGTTGTATGTTTTTAAAATAATTATTTACCTACTTCACCGGGATTTCTGTACTCTAGAAAAATATAAAATAAATTAATATCCTCAACTTGTGTCCAATTAAGGATCGGGTCGAAAGATGAGATGAACCCTATATATAGAGGTCTATGAATGATAATGGCGCCGGTCGACTGGAAATGACGTACCATCACAGGGGTAGATGAACGAAATTAAATGAAATGGATGAGATGAGTATAGAGAAATGGTAGAATGAAATTGTGGCAGATGAAAATGGGAGAAAACCCCGAGAAAAAGCTCCCCACGAAACCCATATGGAGTGACCGAGACTCGATATCGGGACCCCAGCAGCGAGAGGCGAGCGTCTAACAGCTTGCGCCAAGAAGCCGTCTTCTGTACTCTAGTATATTTTCCAAAATTAATAATATTTCATAAACGAAATCTACCTACACAGTATCTCGTACAATGCATAGCTCTTACTCCATATAGAAAGGGCCTATATATCAAATTATTCTTTGTGCTTCTATATAATTTTCTTGCAGTTCCCCTGACTTTTAGAAATTTCCTTTCTCGTTTCATTTTTGTGGCACATACAGAAATTTGTTGATAGAAATAGGAAATTCCGGCCTCTAGAGTTTTTTTTTTATTTCTCTTCAGGTGAACCCACTTTTATTGGTCAGATTTTGCTGCATTACGAACTCGAGTTTAATTTTCTTAACTAATTGCTATATAGAGAGTTTGTTTCCAAAAATAAAAATAAAATCTGCAACTACTAGATCAACTGACATATAGTGTCGATTGTATAGATAGGTAAGCCCCAAGAGCCTCCTACGACCTATACGACCTATAGGGTGATCATTCTACCCTTTTTAGTGAATTCCGAAGGAAAATTGCTATTGAGGTATAGATACACATGAAAAAGATTTTTTTTAATACAATCTCATCATTCCTACTTAGTAGACACCGAAAATTACCATGAAAAACTACATAACATAGATAATAAATGTGCTCATTTCCGTTAGGGTCCAGATTCCGCCAATAGATTTAGACATGTTCATAAATCCTCACTGAATATGGACTCGAGCCCGCGGACTTCAGAGCAACAACAGACGTATCCATAAATGAGAAGATTATAGGAACTGTCCAAATAAATATATTTTAGTCTAAATTAAAACTTTAAACCAATAAAGGTAAATGACTGCAATTATAAATATAGTGAGAAAAAATAGAATGGCTCAACCACAAACAATTGAGTCGTATACGTAAGTAAAGGACGACCTTATATAAGATCAATACTTCTAAAATTCATTGTAGGCCTGCTAGTAAATCACTGCTTGGGTTAAATTAAAATATTGAAATAAGTATCCGATATATCAGTCGTCAACTAAAATTGATTTTTGTTTAAAAAACTTCATCACCATGTTTCTGAACGGCCTATATGGTTTCAACTAAGTGACGAAGTTATTTTTTAAGAAATCAATTTTAGTTGAGGAGATTTATATAATAGTTCTTCTTCTTCTTCTTCTTCTTCTTCCTTTCATGTGATAGACTTAGTGGTCTGTTACGGTCTCAATCCAACGTTTGAAGCGTTTGTCCAATGATATAATAGTTACTTATTTTAATATTTTAAAATGTTGCCCATATAAGGTATAAGTACATAATTTTGACATATTGGCGCTGTTATGTGGAATTACGACCTATTTCTTGATATGAGGTTCATAGGTTCGATCACAATCAAGGTCGATGAAGTTTTTGAAGAGACTATTTAACTCATGCCCCAAAGGGAGTCAATGACCAATCACATTTCAATGATTTTTTATTTACAACTAATCACAGTCGATTTTCACCTCGATTTTATCAGTTTAATTTTTTCACTGTAAAATCAAGCTCATTCTTTTTAACATTGTGAATAGGTCATAGCATTATTTTGCAGCGGCCGCATGTAGCTACCAGATTGTATAATATATAGTGCACGAATGTAACTTTGTCGTGGTTGCGGGAGATAATATAAAAACATTTGTAGCAATTGACTATAAAAAAAAAGAAACAACTGTTTGCACTTTCTTAAACGTATTTTTTACCAGGTAATAACGTTCCAGAAAAATACAATTGACATATTTACAACATAGGACATCAGAATTTCTTTTTCTCCACTAGGGTGCATTCTTACAATATTGCGATCTTTTGGCAATAAATAATATGATCTGGTTGCAGTGATAAACAAGTGAAACATAACGTTTCTCATGTGTTTTGAATCATCGCCATTTACATTAAATATATAGGTTAAATATTTTAAGATAACTATATTTTAAATAATTATTTGTGAGTAAACAACTTAATTGTATTCGTTAAATAGTCGTAACAAATGCCACTCTTGATTTCCAAACTCTCTAGATAAATCCACTCCTTACTCCGTGAGCCGTGAATTTATCGATAATTTGGAAATCACTCGTGGTATTACTTAGTATAAAGTATTCGAAGCTGTTGATTTTTCTAGAGGAAATCTCTAGGTAAGAGATATGTTTAGTATCTTTTTAAAAAAAATATTACATATACAAAACATGTTTATGGCAAAAATGTGACAAATGGAAAACTTAATATTCCTGACTAAACGATTAGCCTCTCATAATAAACCATTTAAATAAAGAGTTTCCCCATAATTCTACAAGGCGCTAAATAAACTACTAAGCACATACTTTGGTAATAATACCAATGGAAATATTTCCATTTCCAACTTCAAATTTTCTTTCTTATATCGTAAATTGGTACCGGTGCGCCCACACTAGAACTCATGATCTGGGAAATATTTCCAGTTACAGTTTAACCCTGTTGCAAAAGGCAATAAAACCGTCATATTGGCTGAAAGAAAAATTGCGAAGCGCATGCGTTATCGAGTCGATTGCACGCGCAGTATTCACGAGTGGGTAAGTATTATATCCTACCTGTTGGTTCTGGTCCAGGGAGAGGGATGCTGGGGGTGTATCCTAGCAACCAAGCAAGATAGACTATCTCCGCCGTCACAAGTACCAGTGATGTGGTGTGTAAGAGTTGGGGATGGGTGCGAGAACGTGGCTCTAAGAACTAGTATCCACGTCAAAATAATGGTGGTTAAATTCACACTAATTGCACTTTCTACTATACTAAATTCTTTTAATGAATTTTATGAAGATATTTTATCAAATACTTTTCCCTGTCTAATTAGATAAATGTCTATATTTAAAAATATATCTTGCCTACTATATTAACTTTTATTAAATGTTGTGTACTCTATTTAATTATAGATTTTTAGAAAAAAATATTTTTATAATATCAAGAATAAATTGTATGATATAAATTGGCATTTTATGATTTAATTTAATACAATTAATTTAAACTGAATAATCAGATGATCATATTGCAATCCTGTAAATATAAAAACGTATAATACTAGAGTTTATATAAATATTTATTAATGTTAATAACAACAGAATAATTATAAATGCTTTCAGTTGTATGTAAATATGTTTAAACATATTTCATATTATTATATTTCTTCTTTTCTAATAATTTTGTCATAAAAATGGAAGAGTTCATTGACACTGAAGTTTCGGTATACGGTTCGTTAAACGATAATTTGTGTAACTAATGACAAGACTTGGTGGGTGTATTTGAACATTCGCGTGGGCGTTCAACCTTTTGAAGCATCTGTTTCACCCTAAATTCATAACTGAAGAAACTTATTGCTTACAAACTTGTGATTGAACCTACGTGCAACTGTTTTAAGGAGATTCACTTTTATTTATCATCAAGGTAAGTCCAGTATGTGTTTGCTACAATTTAAATTGAACATTTATTTAGTTAAGACAATTTGGATTATGTGCATTACATCAATTCGTCAGTTTTCTTTTAATTTTCAACTTTTAATATAGTTGAATAAAGTAAATGTAATGTTTTAAAATAGCTGTGATTTTCGTGTTTGTAATACAGCACATCTCAAGCTAGAATTCGCAACAGGTGGGAATCTAATATTCTATTCAGTTCGTAATTAAATGTAGGTCCATTTTTAATTAAAATGACGAGGAGTTGTTTTATTAAATTTACTATTTCTATCTCAGACCTTTAGATTTTTTTAGAATGTAAACAAATTAAATAATTGTTTTAATATACCCTAATGTAATCATATAAATCTTAAAAAATTACTTGATTTCTAAAAATTGTCACCATCACTATAGCTAAAATTCCATATTTAGGCTCGCAAGTTCCTATTTCTTTTGTACTTCGTAGTAACTTTTTATCAGGTTATCGCTGGTTTGGTCATCTAGTTTATTTTTTTGTTTAAGAACACACAAGATAAGTTAAAATATAAATTTAAAATATGTAAATTATTAAATTAAATTGTTTTAATATGAGGATAAATTCAAAAGGTTTACAAAATCAATCTGTAAATTCCCTCAACATAGTTGGATACAAAGCTTTGCCCTTCGGAAACCTCAAATTTCGGCAAATCAAGTATGCATATAAAAATATTACTACGCTCTGTCCGTGTTATTGTCGTAATGGAAATATAAATATAGCATAGTTAATATAAAACTAATAAAATGGCGTAATGCAGTATTAATATAGGCCTATAGAATAAAAAAAATAAGAAATTAAAAACTCTCACTACTGAAACATAGAATGGATTAACCAATCAGAGACCAATACCAAGAATCAAGTATAACATTTATTGGCGTGTTACAGTCCGTGGTCATCATCTTTTAGGTTGTCCTTGATGTTATCCCTTCTTGCAAAATATTATATTGATTTTTATTAAAATTAGGCATACGAGATCATTGTACAATGGCAATCAAATTTAACCACAGAGTTTAAAGTTGGCAGTACGATTCTAAATACCATACTCTTTGCAGACGATCAGACAATCCTTAGCTCTTCAGAAGACAATTTACAAATAGCAGCATATAAATTAAACGAAATAGCTAATAAATTCAATATGACAATCTCTGAAAGTAAATCGAAAGTGGACCATATGAGGTGTAAAATCAGTATTAATAACAGTATAATACAACAGGTGAACAATTTTAATTATTTAGGATGCAACGTATCATACTGCCAGAAGGAAGATATTAATATTAAATTAAATAGGTTTTACAGAATGTGTGGCACTATAAGACGGACACTGAAAAATAAAACTTTGAGGAGCACACAACTAAAATTTTACAAAATTATGGCAGTGCCTGTCTTAACATATGCAAGTGAAAATTGGACTCTTAACCGTTCAGACAGAAGGAAAATAGAAACTGCAGAAATGAAGTTCCTACGTTCAGTAGCGGGTGTGACAATTTTGGACAAGAAAAGAAGTGAGGATATTAGGAAGGACTTAAATATTTTTAATTTAACAAATAGAATTGACAACATGAGAAACAACTGGTATTTAAGATTTTAAGATTTAAGATTTATTTAGCCTGGTGGAGTTAAGGCCATGTGGCCTTCTCTTCCACTCACCAGGACAAACATATATTACATAAGAATATAACAATCTTAATTAACTCTAATATTAAACACTAAGTAAAAATTTGAGAAAAAAGATAATATCTAATATACATATTACGATCTATAATACAACCAGTTAATATTAGTTAAAATTAAGACTAAAACTAATAATAAAATGTATACAAGCAAGACATATTAAATTGTCCCTGTCTAGTGTATATAAAAACAGGAAAATAATGAGATATAGAAAACTAATTTTACGATTATACAATATTTAAAACAAAACAAATACAAATATTTGTTATTCTTAATATTATTTACATAAATAATTAAATATATTAATATTGCTAAAAGAATACTATCAGTGAGGTGTATAAGTTAGTTTGTTATTAAATAATTCTTTAGTTTGTTTTTGAAGGATGTTATAGTTTGACAGTCTCTGACATAGGGTGGAAGGGAATTCCATGTTTTGGTAAGTGACACCGTAAAAGATAAAAGTATGAACATGTCAAGAGAATGCCTGCAGATAGAATCCCTCAGCTGTTACTAAAGTACAAACCAATACTTACTTACTTACTCACTGGCACTAACGAACCCGTAGGTTCATGGCCGCACGGACATAAGCCCTCCATACATCCCTATCCTGTGCTAATGTTTTCCAATCATTCCCTGTATAATCTACTTCCCTCAAATCATAGTTAATGTTGTTCTCCCACCTCATTCTTGGTCTACCAACTGGGCGTTTTCCTTCTGGCTTTCCTACAAGAAGTTTCCATGCACGTCTTTCATTCCCCATACGCGCAACATGTCCTGCCCATCGCAGTCTACGGGACTTAACTGTTCTTATTATATCTGGCCTCCTATAAAGACCATGTAGTTCATTGTTATGTAGTCTTCTCCATTCACCTGTCTGTTCATCTCTCTTTGGTCCAAAAATGTTCCTAAGAACTTTATTCTCAAATACTCGTAATCTCCTTCTCCTCCCTTAAAGTAAGAGTCCATGTTTCGCATCCATATAATATAACTGGTAGAATAATAGTTTTATATATTTTCAGCTTAACGTTTTTTGAAAGGAGTTGGGACATCAAAAGTCTCTGCAATGCATAATAGCATGCATTTCCAGAATTGAGCCTATGTTTAATTTCTTCGTGCATCTCATTCCTATTTGTGATTATTGTTCCTAGGTATTTGAATTCAGCCAATTCCTCAAAATTTCCCTCATTTGTCATTAGCTGTCCATTTCCATTATATAATGTATTTCTACGTGTGACCATATATTTAGTTTTACTAATATTTACTTCCAGTCCTAATTTCTTAGTGTTACTCAATAGTGTGTGCGTGTTGGCCTTTAGTATCTCCTCGCTATCGGCCAGCAGTACTACATCATCAGCATAAACTAACAGCCAATAGGGCATAGAAATGTTGGACGCCCATTTACTAGATGGGAGGATTCATTAAATCCCACTTAATGTGAAAACAGATCAAAAGGCCTAATTTCATGAAGCAGAAGAACAACAACAAGAAAATTAGGCATACAAGCTAAAGTGGCATAATGGCAGATAAGGCGGGATTATTGAAGAAGTTCTTACCAATAGCTTAGCTTCTTCGCCCTGCGGCGTTACCCAATTGAGACCTCGCAATATGCTGCTGCAAATTTCTTTCCTTGCTTTACGAAATCGTACATAATGTTAATTTTAGGAGATATGTTCCAGAGAAAATAATAAGTATTACCTTCATAAGTGCGTAAGTCCCATCCATTTAGATGTTATAGTTCCTGAGATTTTAAAACTTTTTTTAAAAATTAAAACGAACTATGGCATACGTATGCATTTTATGTTATGCAAATTAGGAGGGATGGATTAAGTAAAGAAACCTATTCACACAATTTCACTATAAACAGCTACTATAATAATTGGTATAATAGTTCTGTTTACATATTAGTATTATTGAGCCATTTTGGAAACGATACGATATAGCGGAGCGAATTAAGTCTGGCAGATATGTGTAAGGAATTTATCATAGGTTGGCAGTGTCTCTCTATTGCAATGACATAATATACATTCATTTTAGTGTACAGTATGTACCCGCTAGTAGCATTTTGTTCTTCAACCATTTCCTTGTGGTCTATATTAACACTGGTCATTAGGATTGCACATTTAAATCTGGGCGTGAAAGGGCCGGGGACAAATATGATCAGGAGACCTCGTGTTTGAAGATTATGGTTTTTTGGGGTAACGTAAATGTGTAATAAATGGTTATGTTTACGTAAAAAAGCTTTATAATTTACAACTTGAAGGATGAAATATAAAAAAGTTATGACGAGTAAGTGGTAGTAATTGGGGACATGTGTAGAGTCTATTTATTATTACAAGCACCCGTATTAGCGTTGTTTGTTTTTGGGTAGCGTTTAAATCACTTGAGTGGTCCGGTAGTTTTGAGGCTAACCGAAGTTAGTTTAAATCATTATATATAAATTTTGTGTTACACGGGACGCTCTTCTATTAACAATTTAGGTATTAGCGGAGTAATTCAATATCTTGGCGACGAAGGTCGGATTTATCTGAGGCCTCGTACGTCATATCTGAATTCTACTCTTTATGATTTTTATATTTTCATTTAGAGTAAATTAATACATAATTTATGCAGTAATTATATTGTAGGTCTATTATGTAATCACTTATTTTAATATATATATATATATATATAGTAACTTAGCTATAAGACTTTCTCTTTACCTTAGTTTAATATCCCCTCTATAGGTACTTCTCCGTGTCCCATACCAAATGGTCTTGTAGGACCACAACCCATCGGAAGAGGATTTAAAACTGTGAATCACACAATTCATTGTTTTACTACACAAGGACTTGGAGGGCCTCCCCGGATGGGCGATTATCTCATTTAAGAATATAATTACTAATTCTAACTGGTTGAATACTAGACAAGAGCGTAATTTTGCGAGATAAATAATTAAGGATAATAATAATAATAATAATAATATTCTTATTATTATTATTATTATTATTATTATTATTATTAAATTCATCCTTCCATAGTAATTCTGCCCGAGGGCAGGTCTTTCACTGCAATCATAGCATTTTCATGCTATGCTTTGCAGCTTTACTTAGGAATTATAGGTGTGGTAGCTTCCCGTTGATTTCTACACAAGTGAAGGATGGTGATGATAATGATAAGGGTGATGATGATGGCCGGATGATTTTCGGGGACCGTTGGCCCCTACGCTTCCTGACATTTGTCTTACAGGTGAGGAAAAACCCCGAAAAAGAAACCTCACCCAGGAGCCTGTCCCGACCGGGAATCGAACCCGGGCCCGCTGCGTGACAAGGCAACACGCTACCTCGAGACCACAGCGGCGGGCATTATTAAATAGTCAATGACGAGGAGAATTCTCAAAATGAATTAAAGAATTATTAATTATTATATTACTAACTACACGAGGCTCACGGTTTTGCTTTCCTTCGAAAGGAAGTCATAATTAGAATGTTTACGCATTTAAATTAATCGAATCCACGAAACTCAGAATTAGAGATTGAGTAATAAACAAGTCTTATGTCCTTAATTATAGTGGTAAAATAAATATATTCTTTTTGTAAGACCTTGTTTCTCTCAACAAAATTTAGGCTCTCTCCCCTTACAGGGGATAAATTGAACCATACTAATTTAGTTACACTTTTTTGGTGTTATTATTATTATTATTAATAATAATAAATAATAATCCATATGAAGATCTTGAAGCGGAAAATAGATAGGAAATAAAGAAAGGGAAGACCTAAAGACGTATGAGTGAACTGTGACTTGAGATGAGGATTTTCAGGTCCGCTACAACTGTAGAAGGTGAATTTCCTTAAGGGTGATGGAAGACTACTGTATTATGGATAAATTTCGAAATAAAATAATTATTATTATTATTATTTTATGGTAACCATGTAATCACTAATATAGCGGGTCTCTCAAGATCATTATTTAATATCTTCAGCTAATCTTGCAACTTATGCTGCATAACGTTATATACGTTATATACACGTAACAACTTCCAATTTACAAATTCAAAGGTTATATGCAACATTCTATTTCTGTATGTTCCCTTGTTATATACCGGTTGGCTGTATGTTACTCACTTCGTTTATCTTATTATGCAATATGCGGAGATTTAAATTTAACAACATTTTATTATGTGGGGGAAGAGAAAAAAGATTTCCATTCTTGGGTTTTAAGAACTTTTTTAGCACAATATGTATAACTTCATGGTAACACACAACTTAAAATATTTTCAAACGAAGTAGGCATACATTTCATCAACAAAACATTTTTAAATTGAAAAGTGTTTAGATAAATACGTAGTTATCAAGAAACTCAGATTTACATAACATCTAGTAAAAGTATAAAATATGAATCCGATACTAATGTTAGTTTGAAAACCTCTTCATACTAAGTGCAGTAACTTGCTGAAAATTATCTTGTAAAAATTACTACTTTATCAGTAGTGTTTTTCGTAAGTAATGTCACGAGTGATTTCCAAATTATCGATAAATTCACGACTCACGAAGTGAGGAGTGAATTTATCTGGAGAATTTGGAAATCAAGATTAGCATTTGTTAGGACTATTTAACGAATAAAATTAAGCTGTTTACTTACAAATCATTATTTAAATATAGTTATTTTAAAATATTTATATATTTAATGTAAACGGCGATGTTTGAAAATAAATGAGAAACGATTGGTACGCTTCATTTGCTTCTTTTGTTTGTCACTGCAACCAGATCATATTATTTATTGCCAAAGGAAAGCAATATTGTAAAAATGCACTCTAGTGGAGAAAAAATGAAACACATCAAACTGTATATTAATTCATTTCTGATGTATGATGTAAATATGACAATTATATTTTTCTGGATTATTACCTGGGAAAAAATACATTTAAGAAAGTGCAAACAGTGGTTTCTTTTTTTTTTTTGTGGTATAATCAATTGCTACAAATGTTTTATATTAACTCCTGCAAGCGCTGTGTGTTGACATTCATGCACTATATATACAATCTGGTAGCCGTAATTCTTGGAGAGTCGGTCACTGCAAAATAATGCTATGACCTATTCAGAATGTTAAAAAGGAGCTGCTTCCTTTATTATGATAAACTTTAGTTGGTAAATTCTAGGCGAAACACGGCTGTGATTGGTTGTAAATCGAAAATCATTGAAATGTGATAGGTCATTGACTCCCATTTGGGGCATGAGTTAAATAGTCATGAAAATTGCATAGTCCACGACACTTGCTTTTCCAATAGAATCTAATTTATATATATATATACACACACACACACACACACACATTCCATTTGGTTGTATTGACTATTGCATGCGAACAGCAAATCTGAGTTCAGTAAAGTCACTGTAAAGCAGAATACAAGCACTTCTAGAATTGAGCCTATTTTTAATTTCTTTGTGCATGTCATTTTTGTTTGTAATTATTGTTTTTAGACTGTGACAATAAATATATTAATTATTATTTATTGTATAATTTCACAATATGTATGAGTATTCCAGACAGACACTCTTTAAAATTATGGCGTAGATATAAGCTGCTTCAATAAGCATACTTCACCTTTATTGACAAAATATAATTTTTGCGTGATGGGCGTTTCGTCGTACTTAGAGCAATGGCAACCATGATTGAAAGTTCAACTTCCTACATTTCGGGGTTGCCAACCTAAATAACTATACTGTAATAAAATAACTATACTGTAATATTACATATTACAACACGTTGGGAAGTAAAACCACTAAGTATACTATTTACAATGTACATACAAAACATATCCAAAAGGTAGTGTTAATATACATTATACGAAACAAATCACTGCATTTTAAATCAAATTAACTTTATTTGAAACAATATAAAACAATAAATACGTACTTGCCGCCATTATATCACTAAATTGGTCTCACGGCCTCCTGTTGTTTCAACTAATAAACATTGCCCACACTGTTAACGTTAGTCAATTGTTTATAATGAACGCAAATATTTCCAACAAATATGTTATTATTTTACTATTATTTATTATTTTGAAAACACCATCGCGCAAAAAATAATGTACAAGACATGTTTGTGAAGTGTTTTATAGAATCTCGGAAATTAAAAACCTCGTCATCGCTCGATTTTTGAACATTTTCCTCGATTCTGTAAAAGCCACTTCCCAGCCTCGTATCGTAATATACTACGTATTATACTGTATCATAACTCTAACAAGTACATTTTGTAACATGTTACCATTTATTTTTAACTGCATTATGAAAAAAAAAGTATAATACTCTTGATATGTAATTACTGTACATGTAATTTCTATTGAGTACCCTCGTTTATTAAATTTTGAAAATTAATTTTATCAGTTTTATTAATATGTTAGTGAAATGGTGCCTCATTTACTTGTTGTTCGACCATTTAGGGTCAGTTTTACCAACAGAGGTAAGTGTATTATGCCAGTTTTCCCCATATATAATACATAGCTTAAACTGGCGTAATGCAGTTACCTCTGTTGATGAAACCGACCCTAAAAGTATAAAATGAGATATGGTAAGTGTTTTTTTCACTATCCTGATTTTTCACAAGAGCAGCTTTTGGTAATTTCTCTTGTGTTACTAGATTAATTGCTTAATTAATCTCCAAAAGAGATACAAATAAGAGCAATTTTATTGTTCGCCACACAGAGATTATTTAGCTTGTAAGAAATCATTAGCATCGTTTAAAAAAATATATACACGCTATTAATTGCTTCAATGTGACAGAGAGTTATTATTCAATTATATTATTATTAATATTGCAAAATGTGCGGGTTTTGTCGCCCATTTTGTACGGAGATTTGTGTGCATTCCTTCAGCACCATTTCATTTGTCTGCGTTGTTCATTTCTATATTTCAGCAATATACAGTATTAAAACACGGCATTTCTAATAATGGAAGTTTACATATTTATTTCTTGGATCTACTAAAAACACAATAATAATAATAATATTAATAATTATAATAATAACTAATAATAATTATTATTATTATTATTATTATTATTATTATTATTATTATTATTATTATTATTATTATATTTTATGGAGTAGGAATATAATCAAGAGGACGAAATTATTAATATATAACACAATTGTGAAGAGTATTTTATTATATGGTGCGCAAACATGAACTTTGAAGCAAAAACACATAAATCAATTATTAGTCACAGAAATGGACTTTTTAAGATCGGCAAAAATATCAAAATCAGACAAAATAAAAAATAATACAATAAGATAAATTATTAATATAGAAAAATATATTATATAAGAGATTGAAAAATCCAACAAGATGGTATGGGCATGTAATGAGAAGAAGAGACACAGAAACAAAGAAGTGTTGAAATGAATACCTCCTGGAAGACGGAAACATGGTAGACCAAAGCCAACGCGGATAAAGAGAATTCAAGACGACATGAAGAAGAGAAATATGACAGAAGCATATACACAAGACAGGGAAGAAAAAAAATTGTATATTTTGGTTGAGGATACCTGTGTATATAACAGGAAAAATCCTGAAATAAAAATAAAATAATAATAATAATAATAATAATAATAATAATAATAATAATTCACTTCCTGGTTTAGGCAAAAGTTTCCTGTTCGGTCTTCACTAATAGATCTAAGACCATCTCTTCCGAGGACATCCGACATCTCTTCTTCCTCTTGGAAAATAATGGAAGATTTTATTTGGTAATCTACTTTCTTCCATTCTTTCTACATGTTATTTCCACTGTATCTTGTTGTTAAATATATTTTATTTTATGGAGTAGATCTGCAGTTCTTCACGGATATCCTCGTTTCTTATCTTGAATAATAATAATAATAATAATAATAATAATAATAATAATAATAATAAATATAATAATTTGTTCAAATGACAGAGTTAAATGTCATAGGTCATTCTCTTCCACTCAGGCAATGAAACATTTTGAACTTAGAAACAATTACATAAGATCCTAACAAAGATTGAAATTATATAACTAAATATTTAAGAAATTAAACTAATCTTAAAATGAATTAAGTCAATTTTTGTAGAGAAACAAAAAAATTATTAGCCAACAATTAATCACACGAAATATCATTTACAAAAGAAAGATTTTTAAATTTATTTTAAAGGAAAGTGAGCTACATGGGATGTACAGGAAGCCAGATATAACATGAACAGTTAAGTCTCGTAGACTACGATAGGCACGACATGTTGCACGAATGAGGAATGAAAGAGGTGTATGGAAGCTTCTTGTAGAAAAACCAGATGGAAAATCCCCAGTTGGCAGACCAAAATAGAAGTGGGAGAATAACATTTGTCCCGCGCCGTAGCCGAGCGGTTAAGGTAGGAAGCCTTGGCGCAGAGCTACGGGACTTGCGCTGGTTCGAGTCTCCATGGGGGAAGAAATTTTCTCATGGTATTTCGGCCAGTATGGGACCGGTGCCCACCCAGCATCGTGAGGCAATTGGGTAGCTACAATAAGTAGCGGCTCCAGGTTGAGGAACCAGCTATAACGGCTGGGGGACTCGACATGCTAACCACATGTCACCCCTACACTGGCTGTTGATCATCTACCTCTGTGATTGACACATGTGGATGTGAAGGGCCAGCAGCCGGCTGGTAAAAGGGCAAACGCTGAAAAGTGGAAAGACCCTCAATCGGAATCGGAATAACATTTATCATGATTTGAGGGAAGTAGGTTATACAGGGGATGATTGCAAAATATTAACTGAGGATAGGGATGTACATGGAGAGCTTATGTCCGCACGGCCATGAACGTACGGGTTCGAAAGAGCCAGTGAGTTATATATATATATATATATATATATATATATATATATATACCAAAGTAATCATTTGGAACTGAAAAATATGTAGAGTTTTAATACGTATTAAGTACAGTTTTTAGAAATGGCGGAATACACCTTAGCGTAGATGAATAAAGCAATACGCTACAAGCCGGAAGGTGGCGGTTCGAATGACGATGGGGTCAAGATTTTTAAACTTTCCTAAATCATCCGGTTAAATCAAGACTTTTGGATCAACATAGCCTCTAACTGAAATGAGTACCGTAAGTATGTTCTGGGGGCTAAAACGGCTCTCATGCAAGGATTATAACCTAGCTGTATCTTATGCCGATTGCCTACAAAGGTAGAAAGGTGCTTAACCTCCTACTACCCTATTGGTCCCCTAAGGCCTATAGTGGGACATTTTTTATCTTTTTTTTTTAAATAACATACGCCGTTGATACATAATTATCGAAGGAAGAATGTTGGAAGACCAAGCAGGATTTACCAGAGGGAAATCATGCATGGATCACATTTTTAGTCTGAGACAGATAACAGAAAAATCACATGTTAAGGGCCAGGAAATTCATTTGATATTTGTTGATTTAGAAAAGGCCTATGACTCAGTGCCAATCAACCAACTTTGGGATGCAATGGTTGATGTTGGTATCGATTTACCAACGATTTCACTTGTCCGACGGTTGTACCAGCAGTGTCAGGCTTCGGTTAAAGTGGGTAAGATGATATCCTCTCCATTCAGAACTACTAAAGGCCTGCGACAGGGCTGTAGTATGTCCCCCACTCTGTTCAAAATATACATCCAGCATATATTGGAGCAGTGGAATCGATATTGTGGAGGCATGGGAGTACCAGCCCAAGGTGGCACAATACATTCCTTATTATTTGCAGACGATCAAGTGTTGATAGCTCAGAGTCGTGAGGATGTGAAATACACTATGAGAAAACTTCTAAATGCTTTTGAAATAGGGGGATTAAGAGTAAACATGGAAAAAACTGAATCTTGTTGTAGTAGGAGGAATTGGACGAGATATATCCCTATCCCAAGGAATTATTAGAGTTGTTGAAAAATTTAAATATTTGGAATCACTTATTGATGAATCAGGGAGTTGTAAAGCTGAAGTAGATAGCAGGTTAGTACAAGCACGAAGAGCCATAAAAATGTTGAATGGAGTACTGTGGAGTAGGACCATGTCAAACCACACGAAGAAGAGGATTTTGAACTCTGTTGTGGAAAGCATAAAGACTTATGGTGCTGAGGGATGGACTTTGGTAGAGGGACAAAAAACTAAGATCTTGGCAGTGGAGATGGATGGAATAAGACGCAGTGCCAGGGTGTCCAGGTTGGAGAGAAGAAGAAATGAAGAAGTGAGGCAGATGATGGATATGGAGGAGACAGTGGTGGGAAGGATCGAAAGACGAGCTCTTCAGTGGTATGGCCATGTCAGGAGAATGGAGGATGATAGGTGGCCCAAAACTCTTTTGGAATGGTCACCTTCTGGTAGATGAAAACGGGGCAGGCCAAGAACAACTTGGAGAGGAGAGATTCATAGATTGATGAACGACCGAGGTCTGGAGGAGGATGAATGGCGTGATCGGCAAGAATGGCGAATGGGAATGCAGGGTAACCGCTGAAAAGTGGAGAGGCCCTCAAAAATAAAAAAGTAAGTGGTACAAAGATTAGACATCGACGTATAGGAATATACCGTTTGGTCATGTGACTTAGTTAATATCTGGAAATTTCTGTATGGCAATTTATCCATTATATCGATGAGGCTTGACCGAGATGTACGCGAATGTGCATTGGAGAAATTCGTAAATAACTTGAATCTCCAGGATCGGGTTGGTCCGTTAAATAACATGAACTATTAATCATGATTAATAGAAGAATATATAAATTCATTTATTAACTACAAAATAATCATAATTTAGTAAGAACAAAGTTAGAGCGGTGAACTAAAATAACCGCTGAAAAGTGGAGAGACCCTCAAAAGCAAAAGTAAATATATATATATATATATATATATATATATGCCCTCAGGGGTCCTCATCTAGGGGATATGTGGATGGCGACCACAAGGTGCCCAAGCTGTGCAAAACATTTATTCCACTTACTTGTGTTTTGCACTCTTTTAACTTTACTATCTAACCTCTCTTGGTTAACTCTTGTTTTTTCGACCCCGACGCTATTAGGGCATCCGAGGGCTAGGGAGTCCTTCCTTTCTTCCATTTCTTCTTTCCTTTATTTTCTTTTCTTCTCCAGAAAGCCTGACCAGAGGCTATAAGATGGCAGCCCCATCACTGGTCTTGCCTTCCTTTGGCCAGCAACCAATCGAAGGGACTATTATTATGCTTTCAAGTCTTATATGAGAATTTCCCATAAGGGAAAATTTTCTATAGGATCGTAACAGGCCTTGGCCTAATACTTGAAAGGAAGAAGAAGAAGAAGATATATATATATATATATATATATATATATAAAATCATAATTTAGTAAGAACAAAGTTAGAGCGGTGAACTAAAATAACCGCTGAAAAGTGGAGAGACCCTCAAAAGCAAAAGTAAGTATATATATCATCATCATCATAGTACATTCACGAATTCAGGCCATTCGTTGACCCGTTTCGGCCTCAAGTATATATATATATATATATAATGGTGATTCTTCCAGTTATATAGTTGCGTAATATGATCTCCTACTTTGAGAGAAGAGAAAATATTACGATTTTCCCCCAAAGAGAGATGAACAGAGAGGTGAAAAGAAAAATATAAATATATTTTGTAATGAACTAATTATTTTTATGGGAATTGAGATGTACTCTAATAATAACCGTTACGTCTCTTAATATGCAATGGGCAGGAAAGATGGCGCATGAATGGGGAACAAAAGAGGGCATGCAAATTTCTTGTAGGAAAGCTGTGGGAAAGCTCCCATTTTGAACATAATCATCATCACTATACATTTCTACTCACTTCCAATTCACCATCTCCTACCACAAGTTAAACACACGATCGAGGGAAAATTTATCACTAGCTGTTCCTCTACATCGAAAATTTCACTATTTCTCATCCTTACTTGTTTCAGCTACCCGACTATGAAATTCTCTTTCCTCTTATATCACGGACTGTCCGACTCAAAAATAGCATAAAAAGCTGATCAAAAGTAATGGAATTTATTGGTAAATATGGAATTAGATCAAAAATTGTACTGGATAACAAAATAATAGAACAATTATCACATTTCCAATATTTAGGATGTGATATAACTTACAGAGAAAATAAAGATATAGAAAATAAAGTAAATAAATTTCAGGCTATTTGTGGAACCATAAAAAGAACCTTAGGTCGGAAAGCAAGGAAAGATACGAAACTTAAATTATATAAAACAATGGCTGTTCCTTTGTTGTTGTATGGAAGTGAAAATTGGATAATGAAATCAAGGGATAAAAGCAGGATACAGACTGCGGAAATGCTGTTTTTACGTAATGTGAAAGGATGCACAAGAGCGGATAGAATAAGGAATGAAACTCTACGAGAAGAATTAAATATATATAAAATTGGAGATAAAATCAGCGAAAATAATAAGAAATGATAGAACACTTATTGAGAATGAACAACGAAAGAACACCAAAAAGAACCTTCCTGTATAATCCCAGAGGAACATGAGATGTTGGCCGACCATGTAGAAGATGGACTCCACTTTTAACTTCGCCGGAACAGGCTGCATAGCCTAAACCTTGTAGTAGAAGAAGAAGAAGAAGAAAAGCTGATTAAATATTTCCTCAGACAATATAACATGTAACCAAATTCTAGATATATTTTTATTGTTCTTTTATACTTTGCACTTTTATTATCAAGGCAATTATATACCTATTTACTCGCTTAATTTACGCCCCGCCTGTTTTGCGCACCATAATTTTTAGGCGATTGTGTTGAACATTATTTGGCGCACACATTTTAGGTACCTTTTCAGAATAGTAGGGAATATTCTTCCCTGAATTTAATTGCCAATTTTTAGATTCCAACGTAGGTCATTTACCAGCAACCTGCTTCACAAAGAAACCAATGTCCCGCTACCTTAACAATGCTTGCCCTTAGTATAGAAAAGTATTAGAAAAATAAATACAGGTATTTCAATTGACCTTCAACATTTCTAATTGCACTTGCTTTTATACGGTATTTCAAAATGCGAAAGATAAATAATTACATAGTATAATATACATTGAAAATTATAAGTTTCGCGGAACATTTGGCAATCGAGTAACGGAAAGAGAATTCGGAGTTCTCGATTCCAACGTGCGTTATTGAAGCAAACAAAAAGACGCGCTAAATAATTATTATTATCATTATTATTATTATTATTATTATTATTATTATTTATTATTATTATTATTATTATTATTTATACATTTATTATTGCATGATTATTATTTGTATAATTCATGATTACCTACAGTTTTAAGCTTTAAAATTATAAGATATGATAAAATTACTCTAATCTTAATTACTATACTTAACTACCATAATTGTGCATGGAAGCTTCTTGTAGGAAAGCCAGAGGGAAAACGCCCAATTGGTAGACAAAAATGAGGTGGGAAAATAACATTAACTAATATTTGAGGGAAGTAGATTATGCAGGGAATGATTAGAAAGCATTAGCTCAGGATAGGGATGTATGGAGAGCTTATGTCCGCGCGGCCATGAACCCACGGGTTCGTTAGTGTCAGTGAGTAAGTAAGTAACTATCATAATTGAGATAACTCAGAACAAGACCTCTAGGACCTAATTTAAAAATCTGCATATTTTACGCTCTCCAATTTTTCAGTAGCCAAATTAAATTAAAAAGTGTGCCAATTACGCGAGCAGATATGGTAACCAAATTAGAGATTATTATTATTATATTATTATTATTATTATTATTATCTAATATATTATTACTATTTTACTGTACTCCCATTATAGAACAATGCATTTTTTAATGTGAAAATCATTTTAAATACGAGATATATATATATATATATATATATATATATATATATACAATTATCGTTTGTTCTTGAATGTAGATTAGCGAATTTAGAATATTTTTATAGTGTCGTCAAACATAATAGTGCATTCACGAATTTAGGCCATTTGTTGACCTGTTTTTGGCCACGTATGGATGCGAGGCCAAAAGCCAGCCGGATCATAGTCGAAGGGCCATCTAGGTCTTTCGCGCAATTAATTTTTTTCTTTCAGTTTAATTAATTTATAGGAATTTTAGACGTATCTATTTTCTTTCTACAGTTGCATAACTGAATAAGTAGCAGCATATATGTATGAAGAGCTGTTATATAAATCTGATATTAATTAAAATATGCAAAGTTATTTTCTCAAAGAGAAACCAAAGCCCGAGGCACATACAAAAGCGCAGCTCTTCCTTGTCAGTTAATATTTTTGATACGGAATTTTATACAGTCAGCAGATGCTCTTTATATTTCATTAATCAACATCAACTCCCACATAACATCCTACAGTGTGTTACTTTATCTCAAACGCAACTGTAGACCAAGCTGAAAAGCTATGACACACATCAGGAAAGAACACCAGCTGTTGTCTTATTATTATCCACTCATATATAAAACCTTTCATAAATATCCACATGATTATCGGACAATAGAAGTCAAATTGTCAATGTTTTTATTGTGGAGACAGCATCTGTCAATATAATGTGTTGATATCAACTTCCTTTCCATTTCGTCCTCCCCACACTTCTTGTCCGAGAATGTTTTCGCTTAGGGAATCACAGTAAATTCTCCTTAATGTCTAAGATGAAATATAATTATCTTGGCGGAACTGGGTTGAATTATAAATGTCCTTCGCTCAAATACTTTGGCGTATTTCATGCCTATAATGATCAATTATTCCACGTGAACCATTGTGGAATACGTATTTTCAGAATTAATTCATTTTACATTTACGATTTTATGTTGTAGATATAATAATAATAATAATACAATACTAATAATAATAATAATAATAATAATAATAATAATAATAATAATAATAATAATAGAGAAAATAACAAATACTGTCATAAGAGAAAAAATGAATATTGGTTATTCAATAGTAGATTATATACGGTATAAGCAATTAAATTGGTATGGACACGTACGACGAATGCAAGAAGAAAGATTACCCAGGAAAACATTGGAATGGTGTCCACCTGGAAGAAGGAGGAGAGGAAGACCTAGAAACTCGTGGATGCAGGAAATAAGAACTGGAATGAGAGCAAGAGGACTGGAGGACATGGATTGGATGGAGAGAGACGAGTGGAGAAGAAAAATAAAACTTTAGGCACAGAAAGAAGTGTGAACATAAACATTCTATATATAAATAAATAGATAAATAAATAAATAAATAAATAAATAAATAAATAAATAAATAATAATAATAATAATAGTTTATATAAGCTGACAGAGTTATGATCATAGAACTTTTTTTTTCCTCTCAACCAGCGAATAATAAATACATTACAAAGTTTCATTCACTTAATATAGTTTAAGTTATTAAAATATAACCTAAACAATCCATAATGAAAATATCGTCTATTATTAATATTAACAAAATAAAGAATAAGTTGAAATGAAATAAATTAAGAAAAGCTATTTTTTTAAATTAAAAATACGTAAAGTTGTATTTTATATCCTATATGAATTTTAAAGCAAGAGATTTAGGAAATTTAAATCTTAAATTAAAAAGAAATAATTTATTTATTTAATACAAATTTTTATCTTTGTAAAGAATGTAAATATATCTTATAAATGTATTTATTGCGTAAAATAATTATTTCAATAATTAAAATATTTCTTAGAAGAAAATTTGTTTATTTCATAATACAATGATTTCAATGATTAAAATATTTCTTAGAAGAAAATTTGTTTATTTCATAATACAATGGTTTCAATAATTAAAATATTTCTTAGAAGAAAATTTGTTTATTTCATAATACAATGGTTTCAATAATTAAAATATTTCTTAGAAGAAAATCTAATAACAATTATCTTAAACGTTGTTGAGTAAACTTGTAAAAATGTTACGTTTATTGAAATGTTAACAATTTTATATTTAGGCCTATGACTGTTTAAATAGATAAACAATCTTTATTTTAATGGGGAAGAAATAGTAATTATATTTTCATATTTTTAATTCGAATTTATAGTACAAAGGTTAGGCATCGACCTATAGGAATATACCATTTGGTCATGTGGCTTAGTTAATATCTGGAAATTTCTGTATGGCAATTTATCCATTATATCGATGAGGCTTGACCGAGATGTACGCGAATGTGCATTGGAGAAGGTCATAAATAACTTGAATCTTCAGGATCGGGTTGATCCGTTAAACAACATGAACTATTAACCGTGATTAATAGAAAAATATATAAATTCATTTATTAACTACAAAATAATCTTAATTTAGTAAGAAGAAAGTTAGAGCGGTGAACTAAAATAACCCGCAATTAATACAGTATAGTTAAGTTGGAAGAAAAAAGTATCTTCGAAATAATAAAAATGGAATACTGAGCAAATATAATGTTTATTTCAATTAATTTATCTTCGAAATACCTCTCTTTCTCCTTGAAGAGAATCTCCATGCAAACAAATGAGCTAGATAACCAAAACCTATACCCAATCCGGATGTTCCTTGAAATTCAATCACCTCAGCCGATCCTACAGTTAATGTTTCTTAACAATTCCATCCATCCATAGTAATTCTGCCAGAGGGCAGGTCTTTCACTGCAATATAGCATTTTCATACTATGCTTTGCAGCTTTACTAGGGAATTATAGGTGTGGTAGCTTCCCGTTGGTTTCCACACCGGTGAAGGATGGTGATGATAATGATAAGGATGACGATTGGCCGGATGATTTTCGGGACCGTTGGGCCCTAAGCTTCACGACATTTGTCTTACAGGTGAGGAAAAACCCTGAAAAAACCTCACCCCAGCACGCTACCTCGAGACCACAGCGGTGGACTGAACAAGATATAAAATAAGAAAATGCAGAAATTACAACATATTTGTGAAACAATCAGAAGAATGCTGAGGAACAAAATAAGAAAGGATATGCAGCTAAGATTTTATTCAACGATGGCACTACCGGTGGCAATGTATGGAGGTGAGGCTTGGGTCCTGAAGGAAAAAGAAAAAAAAAGTAAAATTCAGGCAGCGGAAATGAGTTCCCTACGGGCCTTGAAAGGTTGTACAAGAGAAGAACATACTAGAATGAGAAAAGTACAACCACTTCTTCAACAAATAGAAGAACACAGGAACAATTGGATACAACATATGCAAAGAATGAGAGAGGATAGAATACCAAAGATGGCACTGATGTATAATCCTGGAGGACGAAGATCGGTAGGAAGACCAAGAAAGCGCTGGGCTGAACGGGTGTGAGATCGAAACAGGCAAATACCTAATCCGTGAAGGATGATGATGATCTAAAAATGTACACTTTAATTGTTGGGAATGTCATTTCGGCATCCTTTTCTGCAGCCAGTGTCTAGGTCTCGGATCCATAGTCAAAATGGGAAATTTCAGCAATCCATAATCTAAATTCACAAAATCACAAATTTCACAAAAACAACGGGGATTATTAATAGTATAATGAAACTATCTTTTATAAAATAACACAAGATTACGGCTCTATAAAGTTCTCGCAAGACCAGAATTAAGATACGGTAATGAAGCATGGACAATACGAAGAAGAGATGAAAGCCGAATAACAGCAAATGAGATGCGATTTATGCGCCGTACAGCAGGCTATACAAAATGGGACAATAAAAGAAATGAGGGAATTATGGAAGAGTTGGAGGTAGAACCCATTCTTCACCATATACAAAACTACCGGAACAACTGGAAATCCCGTCTCCAACGAATGCCATCTCGTAGAATCCTAAAAGCTATGTTTCGTTACTGCCCCCAAGACAAAAGATCGCTGGGAAGTCCAGAAAATTACTCGATGGAAAATTCCTCTTTGAGACCGTAACAGACCACATGACCAAATACTTGCATGGATGATGATGATAATCTAAATTTGGTAAATTGCACTCGTTTATAGAAATTATATGCTTGTAAATGACTCCTATTCTGATTTATTCATTGTAATGGGGAGGGTCAATTATGGAGGGTATTCTAAGCTAAATCTGCTGTCTCATTGTGAATGCAGTCACTTCATGCCAGTGCAGTGTCATGTATGAATGGAAACCACAGCTGGTGGCCATGTAAAATCCTGGGTTAATCACCATTACAATACCCGATATTTAAACTTCTATCGTTCAAGAGACCAGATTATATTAGGATTTCATGTCTGTACTCTGAATTTAAACTTAAAAACAAAGACTAAATATAATAAATAATAATAATAATAATTTTATTAAGAACAGTTAAGTCTCGTAGACTACAATGGACAGGACATGTGTCACGAATGGGGAATGAAAGACGTGCATGGAAGCTTCTTGTAGGAAAACCAGAGGGAAAACAGCCAGCTGGTAGACCAACAATGAGGCGGGAGAATAACATTAACTATGATTTGAGGGAAGTAGATTATACAGGGAATGATTGGAAAACATTAGTTCAGGATAGGGATGTATGGAGTACTTATGTCCGCGCGGCCATGAACCTGCGGGTTCGATAGTGCCAGTGAGTTATACAGATTTTCAATATTTACACATGTTTCTGTGCCTAAAGTTATATGTTCCTTCACCACTTGCCTGTATCAATCCACTCCAAGTCCTAATCTACTTCCCTCAAATCATCCTTAAATTGTTCTCCCACCTCATTCTTCGTCTACCTATTGGGCGCTTCCCTCTGGTTTCCTTACAAGAAGCTTTCATGCCCATCTTTCATTCTCCATTTGAGCCACATGTCCTGCCCATCGCAGTCTTCGTGACGTAATTCTTCTTATTATATCTGGTTTTCTATAAACATAGTGTAAACTGAATTATTGTCAGTTTTTTAGAATTGAAAACTTGCATATAGCTTTCAGCTTCCATCGGAAGAGAAGTTAAATTTTGTATTCTCTCTCGTAGATTGATAGCACACAAGGTCCACCGCTGTGGTCTCGAGGTAGCGTGGTGCCTTGTCACGCAGCGGGCCCGGGTTCGATTCCCGGTCGGGACAAGGTCCTGGGTGAGGTTGAGTTTTTTTTTTTTGGGTTTTTTCCCACCTGTAAGACAAATGTCATGAAGCTTAGGGCCCAACGGTCCCGAAATCATCCGGCCAATCATCATCCTTATTATTATCATCATCGTCTTTCATCGGTATGGAAAGCAACGGGAAGCTACCACACCTAAAATTCTCTAGTAAAGCTGCAAAGCATAGCATTATAATACTATGATTGCAGTGAAAGACCTGACCTCGGGCAGAATTACTATGGATGGATAGCACATAAAATAATCTTAATCTGGAAATAAGAAATATTAACTGCTCTATCGCTCTCAGTTATTGATTTGCACTAATGACCTGAGATGATAATGAACGCCTTCAAATAATATATTGCTTATCTCCATAAAATAAAATCAGTTAAAATGTACCTTCTTAGGTCAGAGCCGTCATCCTCAACTTATAAAATATGTATGCTTTTTGTCTGAAGGCCTTTCAGAATCTCCATTCCATCTTCAGCGGGTCTTTCTTCGCTACATTACTTGATGTTCTCGGTACTGGTCGTAATGTTGTGTTGTCGTGACTAAAGCTTCTTCCTGGCGATATCGTATAGTGGATTTAGTCTGGGAGTGCTTTCATTTATTAAGAACTTGTTGTCTATTAGTCCCGCGCCGTAGCCGAGCGGTTAAGGTATGAAGCCTTGGCGCAGAGCTACGGGACTTGCGCTGGTTCGAGTCTCCATGGGGGAAGAAATTTTCTCATGGTATTTCGGCCAGTATGGGACCGGTGCCCACCCAGCATCGTGAGGCAATTGGGTAGCTACAATAAGTAGCGGCTCCAGGTTGAGGAACCAGCTATAACGGCTGGGGGACTCGACATGCTAACCACATGTCACCCCTACACTGGCTGTTGATCATCTACCTCTGTGATTGACACATGTGGATGTGAAGGGCCAGCAGCCGGCTGGTAAAAGGGCAACCGCTGACAAGTGGAAAGACCCTCAATCGGTTGTCTATTTCTTTGATAATTTCCAGCAATCGACAACCTTCTGGCGGCACTATGGCTCTGGGGTTGACTCCTCCTCTAACGGAAATGAGTACCAGACGCTTGTTCTGAGTTAAAGGCGGCCGTCACACAGGGCCGACAACCCGGCTGACAACAAGTGCCGATTGTCCAGAAAAAGTGGGAGTCTTAACCTCCTACTACCCCAAGGGCCTCCTGAGGCCTGTAGTGGGATCCCTTTACCTTTAATCGACAACACTACATTAGGACCAGCACCGAGAACATCAAATAATGTGGCGAAGAAAGACCTGCTAAAGATGGAATGGAGATTCTGAAAGGCCTTCAGACAAGAAGCATAGGCTACATATTTTATAAGTTGAGGACGACAGCCCTGACCTAAGAAGGTACATTTTAACTTATTTTATTTTATGACTATCCACCTCAACGGTTTTAATAATGAATTTTATTAGTATTGATATTACCTAGATACTCTGTAAACATTTTAACTTTCTTTTTCCGAACACTCTTTATACATCTAACGAATTTATATTCAAGAAATGTTATGGTCTGGACATTGTTAGATGTGCGAAGTATAAATCAAGTTAAAGTTGTTCATAGGATACATATAAAATACACTGAATGTTAGAACTGATGGAAAACATCAATTTCATCTCAGTTGAAAGCTTAGAATGTAATTTCCTTGTGACTTTTCAAAGGATTCCTTCACTTCTAATTAATCTTGGCAAATGGATTGTTTGTGTCCCAAGCTTTATGAAAGCTGGACACGTAGAGTTTTATAACGAGATTACAGCAGTGGAAGAAGTTGCAAGTAGGTGTGCAGCTGGACAGTATATACTCAGAGTTGAAACACATTTCACACCTTACTGAGATTAAACTCGCCAGTTTGCTCTTCTAAATGAGGCTTTTCATGGCTTCCGCCGTTCAAACGTGCTTATTTTACTTGTTCAGCACAATTCGCTTTGTTTGTCCCATTAATTATATATACATGGCAATGTAGGTCACTCTCTAATCTGATTTTAATATAATTGAAGTTGAGAAAAATATTCTAGAAATTCTGTGTTTTGCTAGGTGCCTTAGTAAATAGCAAAATTGCGCGATAGTACGTTTTGTCGTACTTACAGCAATGGAGACCATGATTGAAAGTTCAACTTCATACATTTCGGGGTTGCCAACCTAAATACTGTAATAAAATAACTATACTGTAATATTACATATTACAAACCACGTGTAGAAAGTAAAACCACTAACTTTTACGTATAGGCCCTACTGCGTACAATGTTACTTACTTACTCACTGGCACTATCGAACCCGTAGGTTCATGGCCGCACGGACATAAGCTCTCCATACATCCCTCAATGTATATACAAAAAATATCCAAAAGGTAGTGTTGATATACATTATACGCAACAAATCACTGCATTAAAACGAACTGAACTTTATTTGAAACAATATAAAACAATAAATACGTACTTGTCGCCATTTTATAACTATATTGGTGTCACGGCCTCCTATAATTTCAACTAATGAACATTGCCCACACCATTAACGTTAGTCAGTTGTTGATAATGAACGCAAATATTTCCGATAAATATGCTATTATTTTACTAGTATTTATTATTTTGAAAATACCATCGCGCAAAAAATAATGTAAACGCACGTTTGTGAAGTGTTTTACAGAATCTCTGAAATTAAATACCTATCTATCGCTCGGTTTTTAAACATTTTCCTCGCTTCTGTAAAACCACTTCCCGAACTTGCATCATAATATACGATTATGCGAATGTCAGCAATGTGAGATTTTGAAACTATATGAAAACAACTAAGACAACATTATTTACTTACATGAAATCACTGCTATGTTAATTACTTACTTACTTACTTACTCACTGGCACTATCGAACTGTAGGTTCATGGCCGCGCGGACATAAGCTCTCCCAATCACTGTTATGTTGGCTTCAGGAATCTAATGCCCTAAACTAGTAAATTTCCTTTTAACGTAGTCAATGAAAATACTCAGGGTGGACCACTCTTAAACAGATATTTTTTTGCCTTCTGTATTTTTTCAACAGGTTTAACTGTTTGTTATTCATATCGATCTATTTTTTACAAATATTTACTTAATATAAAATTATGGAATATTCACCTGAAAGGTCCGTCTCCTCAACTTAATTAATTATTTAACTGTAGCGCTTTCGGAACTTGTCCCATCATCGGCAGGATTCAAAACTGGTGAAACTGCCGATGATGGGACAAGTCCCGAAAGCGCTACTGTTAAATAATTAATTAAGTTGAGGAGACGGACCTTTCAGATGAATATTCCATAATTTTATATTAATTTTGAATAATACCTCAACGGAACACATCATGAATCTTATAAAAGTTAAATATTTACTTATAATAATCCATTCTATCTTACGTTTTTTTTTCCGAAGGGCCTATTTAATATTTTTCGCTGGTTGAATGGAAATAAGACCTTCACTCTGACATATTATAAAATTACTGTTATTATTATTATTATTATAATTATTATTATTATTAATAATATTATTATCATCGTCATCATTAAGTAAAGTGGTCACACAATAAGTCCTAGGAATTCCTTGGGATAGTAGTAGGTTATAGTTTTCGTCTTTTTAGACAATCGGCATAAGATATCACACGGGTTAGCCCAGCATGAAGACCGCCTTTACCCCCAGAATATGCATCTGGTACTTAGAGACTGTGTCGAAGCTAGGTACATGGAACCACCAGAAGGTCCAGACCATTTTAAAAATCCGATCTCATCGCAACTCAAAGCCTTTACCTTTCGGCTCATAATTTACTGCCTAAAGAAACTACGTTATGGCATGCCCCCTTATTATTATTATTATTATTATTATTATTATTATTATTATTATTATTATTAGTATTATTATTATTAGTATTATTATTATTATTATTATTATTACCAGTATTATTATTATCATTATCATCACCACCATCATTATTATTATTATTCTTAAGTGTTTCATAAAATAAAATTTCATGGGAATTAATTAAATATAGTAGCTAATAGGATTTTGTTCTTCAAGCTGAACTACATCAATTTGATATGTACTTTTGTGATGGCCAGATGGTTTTTGCAGACAACTTGCGTCTTATAGTTTACTGACAACTGTGTTATAGGTGTAGAAAAACTCCGAAAAATAGCACCCAGGAAATTTGTCCCAACCGAGAATCCAAATCGTGCCCGCTTCTTCTGAGACAGCGACATTACCACTAGACCACAGCGGTGGATCATTTGTTTATATTTGTAGCTTAAATCAATTATAATAATCTACCACATTATAAAAAAACTAAAATGCTCTTATTAGGTTTGCCATCATACCTATATTAAACTTTATATTTGATGATTCTAATAAATTAGGGAGGACCGTGCTAGCTTCTGATCCTCAGGTTCGGGAGTTGAAACTCGGCTGAGATTGATGTATTTTTAATTGAGTCTCAAAGTTCTGAGTACGGCTTCCATTGGCAAGGAAACAAACATTTGGGTCCCATTTTAATTTTCTTACTGCACGTAAAATATTATTATTCGTGAAAGAACAGGTTTCTGTCAAAATTTGCCGTTTCTTTAATACCCAGATTTGCATTGTCATATTAATGACCTAAATTGTTAAAGAAAGTCATTAAATATAGTACTACCTACCTTAAACTACATATCTGTAGGCCTACATTTTTAATACAACAGTTCTTCCTTGGCAATACATTTTTGTGTATCACTATATATATATATATCCACCGCTGTGGTCTCGAGGTATCGTGCTGCCTTGTCACGCAGCGGGCCCGGGTTCGATCCCCGGTCGGGGCAGTTTTTCTGGGTGAGGTTTTTATCGGGGTTTTTCCTCACCTGTAAGGCAAATGTCAGGAAAACTTCCAGGTTCAAACGGTCCCCGAAATCATATGGCCATCATCATCATCCTTGTCATTATCATCATCATCCATCACCGGTGTGGAAAGCAACGGGAAGCTACCACACCTTCAGTTCCCTAGTAAAGCTGCAGCATAGCACGAAAATGCTATGATTGCAGTGAAGGACCTGCCTTCGGGCAGAATTACTATGGATGTGTGTGTATATATATATATATATATATATATATATTTGTGTGAGTGTGTGTGTGTCCAACACTGTGGTCTCGAGGTAGCGTGCTGCCTTCTCACGCAGCGGGCCCGGCTTCAATTCCCGGTCGGGACAGGCTCCTGGTTGAGGTTTTTTTTTGGGGTTTTTCCTCAACTGAAAGACAAATGTCAGAAGGCTTAGGGCCCAACGGTATCTGAAAGTCATCCGGCCATCATCATCATCCTTACCATTATCATAATTCTTCATCAGTGTGGAAAGCAACAGGAAGCTAGCACACCTATAATTCCCTAGTAAAGCTGCAAAGCATAGCATGAAAATGCTATGATTGCAGTGAAAGACCTATCCTCGGGTAGAATTACTATGGATGGATATATATGTGTGTCTGTGATAAGTGTACAATTAATTACTTGTATATGTTGCTGCTGCTGTAGTTGTCGGAGAACGATGGCGGCATAATCAACGCAACACTGTAAGGACAACAATAGTGCAAGAACCATGAAGTTGGTTTACAAAAGGAAATCTATTGGAAGTTTCCCAATTAAATTTCAAGCTTCAAGGACAGTGTTCCTTTGTTGTTGAGAATATAAAGGTGATTGGGTGGGCGTTGTGATTAATACCTTCAGCTCTCTCTTTTCAATCGAATCAAGTTACATCAAACAGTTTAATTTATTTTTACATCGCTTGTAGCTTTCATCCCCATCTACCAGCAAGATATCAATGCTTCACATATCTAGCCCTTAATTATAACTATTTTGAAATTCTTGGTACTTATTTTATATAAAATTCATTTTTAGAATTCACATAGTTTTAAAGTTTTAAGAAATGTTGAACAGTACCTGATATCTCAGACGACTTAGATATTAGGTGATGTTTTACAATTCTTAAAACTTTAACACAGTGTTCTCAACGGAGTTTCATAATGTATTTTTAAAATATTGACTCATATCGTTTAGTATAAGTCCAAAATATATTTTATCCTAAGAAATTCCAGTAAATTATAATATATTATTTTATTTTGTCCCGCGCCGTAGCCGAGTGGTTAAGGCAAGATCCTTGGCGCAGAGCTACAGGACTTGCGCTGGTTCGAGTTCCCATGTGAAAAGAAAATTTTACATGGAATTTCGGCCAGTATAGGACCGGTGCCCACCCAGCATCGTGAGGTATTGGAGTAGCTACAATAAGTAGCGATTCCAGGTTGAGAAGACCAGCTATAACGGCTGGGGACCCGACATGCTGACCATACGTCATCCATACACTGGCTAGATGATCGTCTACCCCTGTGATTAACACATGTGGATGTGAGGCTAGCATTCGGCTGGTAGGCCAAGGGCCTTCTAGGCCTGTCGTGCTTTGGAGTTAGTTATTTTATTTTATTTGATATATAGGCTAGTGGCGTTGCCCAAAGGCACGATATTGGTTAGATATACGAGGGCTGTTCAATAAAAATATATTTTTTGGCAAATAAATCTTACGAATCTTCAAACTTGTTATCATCCTACTTGAACTTGTCTCCTTTGGATGTAACACACTTGTCCCAGCGACTCTGCCAATTTTCTGAGACATGTTGGAAACCACTGTTTAGCAGAATTTTTAAAATCGCCTCCGCAGCCTTCATTATTGCCTCTAAAGATAGAAAACGCCTGCCGCCATGAAGGTAGCCTATTACTTCAGGTTATGGAATAGAAAAAGGTTACACGGAGCTACTTCCAGGCTGTAGGGAGGGTACGAAATTACTTCACATTAATCTTCTCAAGATATTCAAGATATATATATATATATATATATATATATATATATATATATATATATAATTTATTTATTTATTTTCATATCATATTTGCCTTCATTGCCAGATGTCAAAAATATAGTTATACAATCTAAATATACAAGCGTTACTGCTATAAAGTAAATATTCTCTTTAAAAAAATTGCTTAACTGTTATGTTAGCCACTAGATGTCAGTCGGAACGAATTTCCGCTACCTCTTGTATGAATTGAGAATACTACATATATAAGAAAAAATGTATGTTTGTGTTGCAATACTTGGGTAGCTCAGGTCGTTAGAGTGCTAAACGTACAGAGTTTAGAGACTCGGGTTCAAATCCCGATTCAAGCATTCATTTTTCTTTTCATATCATATATATATATCATCATCGTCCTTTCAAGTATTAGGCCTAGTGGCCCGTTACGGTTTCCCGCCATCTCCGAAAAGGTCGACCCACAGATCTTCTGCCTCGAGGAATGTAGTGAAGAATTTGTTTTGGTATTCTGTGACGATCCATGCGCTGAATATGGGCTAGCCAATTATATATATATATATATATTATATATATATATATATATATATATATAATATATTGCCTCACTAATTCATTCTATTCTGGAAATCCTGGCATTTGTTCTGGTGGTCATTGGCAAAGTTCAGTCTTGCTTTACGGTTCCTCTGATTTACGTACGGCTTCTTCTCAGCAATTCTGTCTCGACTGTCATGCTGCCACAAAATTCGAGGAACTATTTGTTAGGATACTTCTTTTCTAATACATGTTCTTATAATCGCTTGATTTTGGATACACTTAAAAACCAACCAAATCACTGGCACTATCGATTCCGAAGGTTCGTGGTCGTTCTCCAAAAATCTCCATCCTGAGTAATGTTTTCCAAAAAATCACCTGTATAATTTACTTCTCCCAAATAGTAGTTAATGTTATACACCTTATTCTTGGCCTACCTAATGGGCGCTATACCTCTGGGTTTCCTACAGGGCTACGGATTTTGTATATCCTTCTTTCATTCCCCATTCCTGTCAAATGTCCTGCTCATCGCATTCTCGGATATTTAATTGTTCTTATTACACCTGTTTCCCATAAAGATTATGTAGCTCACGCTTACTAAATATTCTCCATTCCCCTGTCTTTTCATCTCTCTTTGGTTCAAAAATATTTCCTGGCAGATTTATTCTCAAATATTCCTAACATTTTCTCCTCCCTTAAAGAAGTAAGAGTCCATGTTTCGCATCTATATAATATAATTAGAATAATAACAGTATATATTTTAATTTTACTGTTATTTTAAAGAAATTGAAACGACAAGAGTACCTGTAATGTTTAATAGCATTTATATCCATAATTGATCATATGTTTAATATCTTTGTACATCTCATTCCTGTTTGTAATTATTGTTCTTAGGTATTTGAATTCAGCCACTTCTTCAAAATTACCATTCATTTATCATTGACTGTCATTTAAATTATATAATATATTTCTATGTGTGACCACATATTTAGTTTTGTTGGTGTTTACTTACAGTCCCAATTTCTTAGTGTTGCTCAAAAGAGTGTGTGTGTTAGCACTTAGTATCTCCTCACTATTGCGTAATATAAGTACAACATCAGCATAAACTAACGACTTATTAATACGTGTTTGAGCTTTTCCGTGAATTTCCTAATGTACTCCGTAGTCCCTACCAGAAAAACGAAAGAGGGACTATTTTTACCTCGGGCAAATTTTACCACAATAGAACCAATACATGTATTTCTTGAGAGTTGTATTTCACGAAGAAAGATCGCCACTCTTATGAACTCTTTCCTCTGTCTTATCGCCTTCGACCTGTCCGGCATGGGTTACCCTTTCGCATCAATGCTACGCCGGTATAGCTCTTGATGTCGTTTAAGCACGCAAGCCACTCCACCACGAGGTAAAGATACCACTAAATTTTAATAAAATTTCACTTTAATAGATTTAAACTTTTTCTTGGAGGTTTTGGGTACATTTATTCTAGGATTAATGTTTACTTTCCTGATAATGAAGTCTCCTTCTATCTGATTCAGCAAGTTTGTATTTGACCTCGGAATATTTGCAGTTGAACCATTACTTCTAAACTTGTTAACAATAGGCTAATAATTCATAGTAGAGTGGGGTATATTATGCTGAGAGCCACGGTTTTTAAGGCAGGTATGTGAAGGCGGGTTACGTTTTAGCTGTTTATTCAAGAAATAACCACTTCGATGGATTTCTTGCACCCTTTGAATACCAGACATCACCTGCCGGAGAAGATTTTCAATTAGCCACATCCTGACAGAGGACAAATATCTATGTGAAGACAAAATGTGCTGAGAGATTGAGAAGCAGAATTTGTAAGATACATAGATTAGCAGTAAGTAGAGGTAGGAAAGCATCCATAGCCGTAAAAACCGTATCTATGTTTCGAAAAATACATCAGCTTAATTATGAAAAAAATGTCGGCAATAAACAAACTATGTAAAATTATTACAGGTATTTGACATTAAAGTTCTTATGAATATTTTTGAACCGAAGAGAAATTAACAGACAGGCGAATGGTGAAGACTACATAACAGTGAACTACGTGATCTTTATAGGAAACCAGATATAATAAGAACAGTTAAGACTCGTAGACTGCGATGGACAGGACATATAGCTCGAATCGGGAATGAAAGAATGACATGGAAGTTCTTTGTAGGAAAACCAGAGGAAGAGCGACCAGTAGGCAGGACAAGAATGAAGTAAAAGAATACCATTAACCATGATTTGAAGGAAGCAGATGTGATGTCTGTTATGTAAAGGATCCAAAAAATCAATTAAGCCTTTAACAATGGCACTCATTAAAACATTACCCTATTGTTATTAATGAATAGTCTCTCAATGTAAGATTATTATTGTTTCTTTCAGTTTACTATCTAGCTCCTTTCTTTTATTCATATTAAATTAAATCTACTGACTAAAGGAATAAGCAAATAAACGGGTTTACCCTCCCTCTTTCGTCCAGTAACCTCTTAAGTACAGTGTTTATGAAGATCGTTTGCTGCAATGTACAAACGATACTGTTGCAGTAATATGAAAATTCTTTTCTACTTAATCATTATTTGAAGTCTCCTATTGCATCAATATTTGTATTTATTTATGTACTAGCTAATACCCGGAGTGCGCTGAAACACCTAAATAAATGATAATGTATGTTTGCATTTAGTTGAATAAGTGAAAGGAAAAATAAATATAAATTTATGTCGTTATTATTTTTAGCTTCCCCGTGCCGATTATCCGGCGTTGCCTGGGAATCTAAGCATCCCGATGTACTTGGCATAAATGAGCTGAAAGACAAAATTCGTTATTTTGAGTTATCCATAAAAGAATGCCCGCCGTGCGCTGCTATGCTTGCCCGGGAATCTACCTATCCCGATCTTCTTGGCATCAATGAAAGACAAAAGTGGCTAATGTGTGTTATCTGTAAAAGATAAACATATGCTGTCGCGGACTTTTTTGTAGAGTTTTTGAGATATTAAATTCTGTGAACATTAATTTTGTGTATTTGTTATGGTTTAGGCAGCGTAAGCCGTTTAAGGGTAAAAAAAGGGACTTTCACGTTTTTCACTACAAATGGTGTTTTTAAGGGTGTAAGAGCTAAGTATCTCAACTCTCTTATAGCCCCTATGCTTATCCCGGGAATCTCCTGAACATTTTGTAAAAAACCCCATCACAATCGGATCAACGGTATGGCCGCGCATAAAGTACGAACAAACAAACAAACAAACCAACCAACAAACAAACATTCATTTTTATATATTAGATTACAAATTACATAAGCACGCAGATAAATTTAGCAATATAAGCTTCTTCATAATCTGTATTTAAACGGATATATATTTTTGTTCACAAAATTTCGACCGTACTAATAAAAAGTACATATTTTATAACCGCGCGGTCATGAAACTTCAGAAACAGCTAATTTCTTATTAATTAAAAATTTAACAACATTCCCACTAATCAAGCTTTACAGAGTTGATAGTGCCAATGAGTTAGTTATTGGGACCTTCCATACATTGAATATATAAAATAAAATAAGTTAAAATATACCTTCTTAGGTAAAATCCATCGTCCTCGACTTATAAAATATGTAATCTTTATGCCTGTAGGCCTTTCAGAACATCCGTTCCATCTTCAGCAGGTCACTCTTCGCTACAACATCCAGTACGATGGTTGATGATGCCGGTCCTAATATGGCTTTGTCGTTCCGGTAGAATAATAGTTTTATATATTTTCAGTTTAAACGTTTTTTGAAGGGAGTTGGGACATCAAGAGTCTCTATAATGCATAACAGAACGCATTTCCAGAAGTGAACCTATGTTTAATTTCTTTGTGCATCTCATTCCTATTTGTGATTATTATTCCTAGGTATTTGAATTCAGCCATTTCCTCAAAACTTCCCTCATCTGTTATTAGCTGTCCATTGCCATTATATAATGTATTTTTTGAGTCTATGTAATGCTCAATGTGTAAAAAAAACACAGAAAAAAATTCATCTAGGCCTAATTTATAATCATTTTTACTTTTACGTATTCAACTAAACATAAAAGCACATTAACTTTCGTCTATCAGCTCATTTATGCCAAGAAAATCGGGAAAAGTAGATTCCGGGACAAAGCCGGGTAATCAGCACGGGGTATCTAAAAATAATTACGATAAAAAATGTTCCTTCTACTTATTCAACTAAACATAAAAACACATTAATTGTCATATTTCAGCTCATTTAATGATTGGGATAAGTAGATTCCCGGGCGACGCCGGTAATCAGCAAGGTGTTTCTAAAAATAATTACGATATAATTTATAATTATTTTTCCTTTTACTTATTCAACTATATATATATATATATATATATGTGTGTGTGTGTGTGTGTGTGTGTGTGTGCGTGCGTGCGTTCACAAATTATCCATTAGTAAAGTAAATTACTTTTATGTCTCCTGTCTTCTTTTTTTTTGCCTTAGAATATAAAAATTAAAATTTATAAAACTATATTTTCTATGGTATTTTATGGATGTGAAACATTAAGGGAATAAAAGAAGCTAAAATATTCGAAAATAAGTTCCTAAAACAAACACTCGGTACTGAAAGTGAAAAGAATGGTGATCTCCATAATTTACTCGTACATCGTTTTCATATAACTGTCAAGGTCTATTATATTCAGATTGGCAGCCATGTACAGTACATAGCTCGAATGGCTGACAACAGAAATTGTTGTAATGTTTTATTAATATAACCCTAGGGTGAAAGGCTATAAGGAAGACCAAGCCGAAAGTGAGAGAATAATATCTACGTAATTGGATATCGAAGATACTGACTGGATTCGGTTGGCTGACGATATGGCTCAGTATTAGAATATTTTCTGAATCCGGAATTATAACTACAGGTTCCACAAGACATGAAGTTAGTTGTTGGTAAATAATGTTACATCTCCTGAAAGTAATGAACATTATCAGTACCAGTTGATCTATATAACATTTCTCACGCAACATTGATCGGTACCACCTGTTTCCTCCCAAATAAGTTGTTAAATTACTTACAATAGAATGCCTTTCATGGGGAAACCAAATATTCATGTTACACCAACAATGAACGGAACGCTACGCATTTATAATTTACATTCATTGACCTGAATATTTGTTTAGAATAGCTCCTATAATAGTCAAATTACTAAACGGTCCTGATTCTCAATCGAACTCTTCGATTCGCTAAAATACCTAGCATAGATGTTTTTGTGTACCTAAACGCACTTAGATGTGTATGACACAAAACTAAAACATTGTTTTAAAGCCAAATTAGTTATAACTAGAGCGCGGAATTTTATGAAATTTCATGTTTTTAACTATAAGTCGGAGAGCATTGCGACAAAGTTACTTCACGTTTTATGAAGTGTAGAATTGAATGGGACCAAAAACAAATTTCATATTTCATAATATTTTGACAAAAAGTTCATATTTTAGCAAATATTTCATATTGCTTCATATTTCAACATTTAAAAAAAATATTTTTTTTTTCCAATAACACTTCTAGGAATTTGTTAAAATATTTTTTGAAGTGACTGTACCTCTGTAAGTTTTTGACATTGTAAATCGTAGACAAGTGGAAATTCTCCAGAATTCATTTCTGGACAAAACAAATACCGTTAACCGGCAATAACAACAAGATGAGTCAAGAGATGGATGGGGTTTATCCGTAACTTGGCCCGCTGGAACGAGAACATGATGAACTGATGACAGATTTATAAGTTTAAGGACAATAGTAGATTAGTGACCACCCACTCTTACCTAGGCAATTTCTTCACTTTGTTTGTGTACAGACATACTTCTTGTTGCTACTAGTGAAAAACAAGATGCCAAAAACTGGAGTTCGTGATTGGATTTCAGCATTTAAATGCTACACCACGGATGGTAAAATAGTGTTTTGCACTTACTGTAGTAAAGAGGTATGTTCATTTTATATTTGAAATATATTTAAAATAACTAAATAATATTCTTTCTTAGCCTACATTTTATAAATTGCAATCTCTTGTGTCAAAATTAAATTGTTCCTATAACTCGATTTTTATAGGTATCAGCAAATACCAAAAATAAAAAACCACAACTCAATTATAATTAAATTTAATGTTATTGTTACATGTACATATATTGAAGCTCAGT
>JASPKZ010008383.1:470000-541358 GCA_030220185.1 Diploptera punctata
TAAAGAATTTAGTATTATCTATTAATACAACTAAAAAGAAAAAAAGTGACCTCGCCTCAGATTAGAACCCAAGTTCTCCAGACCTACGCGCTGGCACACAAACTTAATTGCGGTACTCAACCAATCCAGGAGCAGGCTCAAATTCATTTGTATTTGAAACCCATATACTTCTAGTATTAATATTCTACTCGCATTATAAATCGGTTGTCTATACAATACTAAGAAAAAATATGATGGGATTTATTATACGAATGTGTCTAAATGGCACAAAGAGTAGGGTGCGTGTAGGCAAACAGTTTTCGGATACTTTTGAAATCAACAATGGGTTCAAGCAAGGAGATGCACTATCTCCTCTACTATTTAATTTTGTACTAGAGCATGCCATCAAATCTTTAGAGGATGAAGAAGGCCTACAACTCAATGGTATTAATAAGCTGTTAGTTTATGCTGATGATGTTGTACTATTGGGCGATAGCGAGGAGATACTAAAGGCCAACACGCATACTCTACTGCGTAACACTAAGAAATTGGAACTGGAAGTAAATATCAACAAAACTAAATATATGATCACATAAAAATACATTATATAATGGAAATGGACAGCTAATGACAAATAAGGGAAATTTTGAAGAAGTGACTGAATTCAAATACCTAGGAACAATAATCACAAACAGGAATGAGATGCACAAGGAAATTAAACATAGGCACAATTCTGGAAATGCATTACAGAGACTTTTGACTTCCCAACTCCTTTCAAAAAACGTTAAACTGAAAACTTATAAAACTGTTATTCTACCAGTTACATTATATGGGTGCGAAACATGGACTCTTACTTTAAGGGAGATTACGAGTATTTGAGAATAAACGTCTTAGGTAAATGTTTGGACCAAAGAGAGATGGACAGGTGAATGGAGAAGACTGCATAACAGTGAATTGCATGGTCTTTATATGAAGCCAGATATAATGAGGACAGTTAAGTCTCGTAGACTGCGATGGGCAGGACATGTGGCACGAATGGGGAATAAAAGACGTGCATGGATGCTTCTTGTAGGAAAACCAGAGGAAAACGCCCAGTTGGTAGACCAAGAATGAGGTGGGAGAATAACATTAACTATGATTTGAGGAAAGTAGATTATACAGGGGTGACTGGAAAACATTAGCTCAGGATAGGGAAGTATGGAGAGCTTATTTCCGCGCGAGTGCCAGTGAGTTAGTGAGTTAGTTATGATGGGATTTATTCCGTGCAATATCGGATAATTACAAACGTAATGTTGAATTTAATTTAGTCAGGCAAGCTATTCGAATGCAATAGTCCCATATTACTGATACATTAACCGTATTTCCGCTTCTATCCAATTTATAGTTGGCCACTAGATGGCAGTTGGAATGATATTCCGCTACCTCTAGTGTAAAATGAGAATACTATATATATATATATATATATATATATATATATATATATATAAGAAAAATAAATGTTTGTGGAAAATTGTAGACTTTCACTGCAGGTAGTTTGATTCATGTATTTTATGTCTACCGCAGTAGTAGACGAAACGTCGAGTTTTAAAAAAACCAGACCACGGCCATTTAGCCCGAAAGACATAAAATACATGTTTGTGTTTGGATTCCAGAATAGCTCAAATGGTTAGAGCGCTAAACGTACAGAGTTTAGAAACTCGGGTTCAAATCCCGACTCAGGCATTTATTTTTCTTTCATGTCATATTTAAAGTGAGCGTATTATTTCATGTCAAGTATGTACCAACAGCTTGGTTTCTCGCCCCCAGCGTTATCTGAGACTTCTCAACACGCCACTTCCCTTGATCCCGGAAATCCAAAGTAATCTAGATTGTCGGGGATATTTTCTATAAAAACAGCTCAGTTTTGCCTTCATAACGTAGTCTCGCGCGGCTGCCCCACTTGAATCTCAAGTTAGAATCCTGGTGGTTTCCCAAGGGATATTGGTTTTGGACCACACTTGTGGGGTTTTCGGGGTTCTCCCTACTAAATTTCATTCCAACAAAACTCGCCACTCTTCTTCCCTCCCCCATCATGACATTTCACCTCCATTCATTCATGTCGTAACTAAACACACGTTCAGATTTTAACCCTTTAATTATCAAAACAACTAGACTAGACTAGACTTAGAGTTGGAAGAGCAGGGTCATGTTTTATGTACCCATACACGTTCTCCCACGACCGACCGAGCGCTCACTCAGTTTGACCCGGTTGCACACTCGGCAGTCGAGGGAATTAACATGAAGGGCCCGTGGCCTGTCCCTTCCGGCTGCTTTAGGGACAAACTATGCCCTCTTCATCCAATTGAAATATTTTCGTCGTTGGTGTTGAGCAATAATCCTGCCGCCAGTCGTAACTAGCCGTAGATCAGGAGAAAAAGATCCAGCGGTCGAGCATTAACAAGCCTTAGTGCATTTGTCATTCGTAGATGTTCTAAGTCGCCAAGAGGAAAACCGCAACCACCACAGCCGCCGTCAATCCCAGAAATGATAATAGCGGGAGGACTACCGACCAAACCAGAAACGACTCCTTTCAGATTAAGCTGATCTGTTGCGAAATTTTAAATTTTGTATAAATACATTTTAGGAAATTGAAACTTACTGGTGGACCTTAGGGAACCACTCCAACATTTATATTAGCGCTAAGAGAAACCACCGAAAACATTAGCAAAGTGGCTTCAATTGAATAGAGTATTAAGAAAAAGTATATTTGGAAAATAACTGAAAGGAAGAGTTAGACTAGACTAGACTAAGTGTTGGAAGAGAAGGACCACCCACGTGTCCCCATACACGCCAAATGATCTCCGCCCGGCCAGCCAACCGAGCTCTCGGTTCGATCCCGTGCGCCCACTCGGCAGCCGAGAAGAATTGGCTTGCAGGGAACCATCCTATCTCTTCTGGCTGCATTAGGGACTTACATGCCCTCTTCAGCTCTTATGTGTAGAAATGTCGACGGTTGAGTAAATATTTACTGCCGATCGTAACTAGCCGCAGATCAGGAAGCAAAGGACCAGTGGTCAGACATTAGCAAGCCTTGAAGCTGGTCGTCGCTAATGGTGATGTACTGGATGTTGTTCCAAGCCGCCAAGAGGAGGACCGCACCCGCACCCGCAACCGCCGAAGCCAAGCCCCGAGGGGACATAGAAAGGGAGGCGAAAGAATAAATGTCTTGTGTCAGTTATTTAAATGTGGTAGACCGCAGTGAAAACGGAATCTTGTACAACTGTTATTATTAGGTAAATGTATAATTACCCACACATTTAAGTGATTTATTTTTGTTAGTTTTCTTCTGTTTTATTAAAAATGTAATATGTACAAATGTTTGTTTGTTTGTTTGTTTGTTCGTATTTTATGCTCTGCCATACAATTCATCCGATTGTGGTGAGGCTTTTGCATAATGTTCAGTAGTTTCCTGGGAAGATTATAGGCTATAAGAGAGTTGAAATACTCAACCCCTTCACCATTAAAAATCAGCCATTAATGAAAAGGTGAAAAAAGTCGCTTTTTGGACGCTTAAACGACTTACTCTGCCTAAACCATAACAAATGCATAAAATTAATGTACACAAAATTGAATATCTCAAAAAAAACTCTACAAAAAAGTCTACGATAGGAAATGTTTATATTTTAAAGCATAACTCACAATAACCGTTTTTGAGTTTCATTGATGCCAAAAAGATTGGGATATGTATACTCACGGGCAAGCGTAGCAGCGGACGCCGCGGTAATCAGCATGTGTTATCTAAAAATGAAAAAATGATTACGAACTAAATTTATAATTAGGCCTATTTTATCGTCCACTTATCCAACTAAACAAAAATCACATTAATGTTCTTCTTTTAGCTTATTTATGCCAAGAAGAACGAGATAGTAGATTCCTGAGGAACGTCGCGTAATCAGCACGGGTTAACTAAAAATAATTACGATATTATTTTTTCCTTTACCTACACATAAAAACACATTAATTTTCTTCTTTCAGCTCAGTCATGCCAAGAAGATCGGGGTAAATGGATTCCCGGACAACTCCGCGTAATCAACATGGGGTAAATAAAAATAATTATGATATAAATAAATGTTTCGTTTACTGAAACATAAAAAAAACCACATTAATTTTCGTCTTTCAGCTCATTTATGCCAAGAAGATCAGGATGAGTAGATTCTCGGTCAACGCCGGGTAAACAGCACGGGGTATCTAAAAATAATTACGATACAAAATTTCCGTTTACTTATTTAACTAAACATAAAACACATTAATTTTCGTGTTTCAGCTCATTTATGTCAAGCAGATCGGGATAAGTAGATTCCCGGGCAACGCCGGGTAATCAGCACGGGATATCTAAAAAATATAAATTTATAATTATTTTTCCTTCTACTTATTCAACTAAACATAAACGCACATTTATTTTCATTTATTTAGGCGTAGCAGCGCACGCCGGGTATAAGCTAGTTGTCTGTAAACTTTTTATATCTACATGGAACTTCGTAAATACAATATAAAAATCTATCAATTTTCTGTCAGCTTAGAATTCGAGGTCAGAGCTTGTCAGAATTATAGACTTGTGTACGGTATATCAGACACGACAGTTGTAAACGTTTCAGAAATCCTAGATTTTATCTTACTGTGGAACAAATTTCCTATTTGACGCCAGAAGAAAGTTAAGACCAGGCTGTGGGCGTTGTACCCTCACAAATGCAATATAGGCTACAATCAGATTTTCATATGTGACAAAATGACTCATTTATTCTTCTTGCTGTTTACTACTCAATATGGTACGAAAAACAAATATAAAAACCGATAATGTAGGCCTATACTTAAAAAACATAAATGAGGGAGATACCTGGCAGATATGCATATGGGATGAGCATACAATAAACATAGGATATCCATTCATAATATTTTGTCGTCTCGGTCTCCAAAAAAATGAATATAAAATAATTGAATATTTTAAAAAGAAACAATATTCAGAGAGTGGTCTTAAACTATGCATAATAAGAAAAGAGAGACACGCACGCATACACACACACACACACACACACACACATGCATATATATATACTTTAGAGACTCGAGTTCGAATCCCGACTCAAGCATTCATTTTTCTTTTTCATATCATATATATATATATATATATATATATATATATATATATATATATATTTATATTTATTTATTTATTTATTTATTTATATATATAATATTCATCGATAGTAATTCTACCCAAAGGCAGGTCTTTCACTGCAATCATAGCATTTTCATGCTATGCTTGCAGCTTTACTAGGGAATTGTAGGTGTGGTAGCTTCCCGTTGCTTTCCACACCGGTGAAGGATGGTGATGATGATGCTAATGATAAGGATGCTGATGATGGCCATATGATTTCGGGGAACGTTTGGGCCTTAAAGTTTTCCTGACATTTGTCTTACAGGTGAGGAAAAACCCCGATAAAAACCTCACCCAGAAAAACTGCTCCGAACGGGGATCGAACCCGGGCCCGCTGCGTGACAAGGCAGCACGCTACCTTCAGACCACAGCGGTGAACATATATATATATACATACTAAAATTATTTCTTCGGAAATATGATTAACACTTTTCCATCATTGTTAATTTTCGTTTAAAAGGAGTATATATTTTAATGTAATATTTTCGAAATACACACTGTCACGCCTCTTATATGAACTGGCGAGGGAACCATTCTATATTGAAGAGCTGCGACAAGATCTACATCTGTAGTCCACAGACGCATACAACATTGTAGTGGAGGAACTAAGATGGAAGAAAGACCAAATCTGGATGGAATTCTACTCCACGGACGCTATGATGACAACGGATTGGAGACAAGCAGAATACTCAGACATCTGATGACGAGGATGGCAACACATGGGTTCCATCATAGGATCTGTAGGATCAAGAAACATCACGAACCAGACTCCCAGTACATCTGTGAGCTGTGCGCTGAACACTGCGACCGTTACCACGTTATGTCGTGTTGGAGGCGAGACGTGTCCCTGAGGGCTTAATGTGGAGGGGACTGAACGGTGGACCCTGGTGAATGAACTTAACATTATGAACATTGTGCGGCCTTCATTACTATTATTATTATCATCATTTAAAAAGTGAAGATGGAGAATACAGTCATTACCTCATTATCCATTATAATTCACTATACCCTATTTGCAAAATAAGCCTACTATACTTTATCCGAGCTAATTTCCAGTTGTACTATAAACAAACTTGTGTAAGGTACTAGTTAATACCCGGCGTGCGATGCCACGCCTAAATGAATGAAGTATTAAGGATTGATTAAATTATATGGCACACTGTGAAGAACCAAACCTATTTCCAACGGTAAATTTCGCCGATGTTGGGTGATATCTACCTCGGTATATTTTAATAGGATATATTGAGTTTCGTTGTAAAACAGAAAAAATTGCAACCGCTACAGTGATTTTTAAATATCGGTTTCAGGTGAACTCCTACACCTAATGGTTTTAGAGTATAATAGATAGCGGCTAAACACTCGTCGTACTTGAAAACCTATACGTTCAAATTGTCATGAAGATCTATAAAGGACAGACAGACAGACATGCATTCGTTTATATATATCCATCCACCCATCCACCCATAGTAATTCTGTCCGAGGGCAGGTCTTTCACTGCAATCATAGCATTTTCATGCTATACTTTGTAGCTATACTAGGGATTTATAGGCGTGGTAGCTTCCCGTTGCTTTCCACGCCGGTGAAGGATGATGATGATAATGATGGCCGGACGATTTTCGGGAATCTTTGGGCTCTAAGCTTCCTTACATTTGTCTTACAGGTGAGGAAAAACTCCGAAAAAACCTCATCCAGGAGCCTGTCCCGAGCCCGCTGCTTGACAAGGCAGCACGCTACCTCGAGTCCACAGCGGTGGACTATATATAGTACTATATATTACTCCGCAGACTCCGTTTATTGGGGGGAACCGTGGTGCTACTTTTACCCGCCAGAAACCGACAAATGTATCCTCCAATCTGGCTCACCTGTAAATTCTGCTGTTATTTTCACATCCTCAATGGTTAATGTGGGAAATATTTCACTAAACTGTTTGATAACATTAAAAAAAATTGTTTTCTCTCCGCTTTCCAAATGGTTTCTTTTCCAGTCTTTTAAGAAAGTATGCAGAAAGCGACCATTTTAAAACAATGGAAATCCCAATATATTATGTATTGTGAATGCTTAAGAATGTAAGAATGCTTATTTAATCTACAAAAAATTGTAATTATATATTTTAAAAAACTCCCATATAACTTATAGAGACATGTGCTAGATAATGCACATTTTATTTTTTATTTCGAGCGTTAGAGAGTGAATTACATTTTCTTACTCGCTTAGAGAAAGATATAACAATTATTCGACCAATGAAAATGCAGTCCATACACCTGGTTTGATTACATTACAACTGGAACTTAGCTATTTTTATCTTTTGTAATTTACAATTGTAATTTGTATTAATGAAAGTATTTTATTGAATTGTTGACAGATTTTTCGCATACAAAAAACTACGAGCTATATATATGTAATTTTAAAAGAGCATTATTGTCTAACAATATCAAAATTACTTACTTCTGATAGAGAAACTGATTGTATCATGTGGGTACATCTTTATGGCCAAAATTTCCAAATTTGTATCAATCCCTTATTTGATCAAATTAAAGTCAAAAATAAAAGTTGAAGCGAAAGAGTTCGTTGAACATCCCTCGGAGCTAGAAGGCCCATGGCCTACCAGCCGGTTGTTTGCCAATTGTGGAGGTAGAAACGAATTCCCAACTAGTATAGGGTCAATGTGCCAAGCCCCCAATTGTTTTAGCAGGTTTTGTCAACCTGAGGTACCACCCAAATTTCTCACGATTTCGGTTGGGTAGCTTTCTCATATTGGCCGAAACTCCATGAGAAATTTTCTTTTCCCATGAGGTTTCGAAACAGTGCATATCCCTTAGCTCTGCGCCAAACATCCCTTATGGCATATATTATTTTGCTTCGTGTTCATTTTATAGACGTTTAAATATGAAACATATATCGTTTTGGTCCCGCGCCGTAGCCGAGCGGTTAAGGTAGGAAGCCTTGGCGCAGAGCTACGGGACTTGCCCTGGTTCGAGTCTCCATGGGGGAAGAAATTTTCTCATGGTATTTCGGCCAGTATGGGACCGGTGCCCACCCAGCATCGTGAGGCAATTGGGTAGCTACAATAAGTAGCGGCTCCAGGTTGAGGAACCAGCTATAACGGCTGGGGGACTCGACATGCTAACCACATGTCACCCCTACACTGGCTGTTGATCATCTACCTCTGTGATTGACACATGTGGATGTGAAGGGCCAGCAGCCGGCTGGTAAAAGGGCAACCACTGAAAAGTGGAAATACCCTCAATCGGATATCGTTTTGTATAACTTACAGTGTTTTGTATACACATGGGTTTTATTATAGGCTTACTGATTTAATTTCAGTGAATTATGAAATTACACTATAAATTAAATTCCTCTTGATAAAATTCTAATCCAGATTCTTCCTTTGTGACCGAGGAAAACAAACCAAAACAAAAATACAGTCGGATTATCCTGCCAAAAGAGGATTTCCGAATAAAAGTCTGAATTAATTGGCTTGGTAACATTCTTATAGGTCTATCTCTCAAATTGTTTTAACATTTACAACGTCCCCATAGGGTTGTACGGAAATGGATGTTGTAAAACGAATATTTTCTTATATTAAAATTATAAAAAGCAACTCTAAAATACGTTTTTTTTAGCAGACTAATATTAGATAACTCTGGGGAAATAATTATGTAAATGTACAAATTCCCTCATTTGACGTTACAATTTTCTATATCATACGACGAAACCTCAAACCAGCTGTCATAAGCATATATTACAATTTCTAAAGAAAGAACATGTGTGACGGGCGTGTGAATTGAAAATTCTCATCATAAAATATTCATATTTTAAAAATTTCACACTAGTTGGAAAAGGAGTTTTAAAAAAAGAACTCTCTATACCTCCCTCTCCACTCCCTTCCTTCTCTCTTCCCAACAAAAACACTTCGTTAAACATTCAACATAGACTCCCGGGAGTTCTCAATATCTAATGTCAAGTTTAAACTATGTTTCCCCATTACTTCACGTCCCTCCTTTATCCATATAAGGTAAAAGAATAACCTACTGCCCACAGAATACGGGGATCTACTTACATCATTACAGTTTTTCCTGAGGAAAATGTACAGGGTGCTCTAAGATTCTCCTTACAAACTTCTAGCACTTGTAGAGGGGACTAAGTTGATAATACTTAGAATTGGAAACCATGTCCGAAAACTTACCGTTTTCGTGCTACAGTCGTTTGAAAACAAGCATTGCTTGAACTAAGTCACGTGTCTCAATAATTAATAGCTTCGTGATTCGTCTAAATCGAAAATTTCCCTATCGAATGTTTCAAGACTTGGTGTTTTTTTTTAAACATGCCAATTTGTTTTTTAAATTTTGAAAACTGCAAAAATTGATTGAGGAGGGTGTATCCGGGATTATTAATGCAAGTCATGATTCAGTTTCCATTTTTGTATCTTTGGTTATTAATGAGTTGAATTGTAAAAGAAGTGATATACTGTGTCACGCCTCATAATAAATTACTTGTAAAAGTGGTCGCGTTAAAAACATGTTTTCAAACGGCTGTAGCACGGAAACGTTAAGTTTTCGGACATGGTTTTCAGTTCTAAATATTATCACCTCAGTCCCCTCTACAAGTCATAGAAGTTTGTAAAGAAATTTTAGAGCAGCCTGTATATTAAAAAATTAGGTAAATAAGAGAATAATGCTCAAATATGATTTTTTTTTATTTAAGCATACTTATTGATCCATGTAATATGGGTTCCAAACAGCATTTCATGGTGCGTCATCGCATTGGTTAGTTTAATCTACCTGTCTTCTCGGCTTGTGTCTAGGAATCTAAAATTGAAATTAATAATCTAACCGTGGTATTCTATGGATGTGTAACATGGTCTCTCACATTAAGGGAAGTAAACAAGCTAAAATTATTCGAAAATTGTATCTAAAGACAAATATTCGATCTCACAAAGATATAAATTTGGGAATGGAGCATTTTTTATAATGAAGAGCTCCATAATTTACCGCTGTCCTAATACTGTTAGAGTAAGTCTAAAAAATTGAGATGTAACTATAAAGGGTGGCAGTAGTAGAAATGCTTTCATTTTTTATTGGGAAACTTTGAGGAAAAATGCTTCTTTATTAGGAATTTCTCTATAATAAATAATAATAATAATAATAATAATAATAATAATAATAATAATAATAATAATAATAAGTTGGTAAGAGGCACTCGAAAGAGCATTAAGTTATAAGTTTATGATTTGTCTTTTATGAGTTCATTCAGTGATCCTGTCCATATTCTGCATTGTTTGTAATGGTATCGCTCACACTTTTGGTCGCATATCTTGCATTCACACGAATCACTCGGTTGGTGGAATTTTGTATTTTTGCACATTTTGTGATGATATCCGTGTGTTGCTAAACCTATTATTCTGTGCCTTTGTGGTTGGTTACTTCCAGTCCACTCTCTGTTTACCATGGCATCTGAGGCGTAGAAATCTTCGTCGATCTCTTTTTCTCTCTGTTTCTTTTTTTCCACTTTTTCCCCAAATGGTCCAATCACTTCATCTTTCATTCTACTTCCTACTCGACTATTAAAATCTCCTGTTATTATTACTTCTTGATGTTTTTTTTTTATTTTGTCCAAAATTTCTGACAGTTTGTCAAAAAATTCGTTTTTCTCTACGGTTGTTGCATCCTCATTTATGACATATACTCCTATTGTTATAAGCTCTATCCCAAAAAGTTTGAGATTTAAAATAATAATTCTTTCATCAATTTCTTCCCAAGACACTATATTTTTTACCAACTTATTTTTTATCAAAATGGATATATCTCTTTTTGCTCTACTAGTTTTTGGTACTTCACTCCAGATATGTGTATAATTTCCTAATTTTTCCTGTCCTTTCCCTTTCTTTTTTGTTTCTGAGAGCACCATAATATCTGCATTCATTGTTGTAATCTCATCTATTACTTCTTTTTCTTTAGTGTTCAAGCCTTGAACATTCCATGTGCCAATAGCAAAGGTCCGTTTTCGTAGCTTAAGTCTGTCATATTTAAATCCATCTGGCTGACATATTTTACTGAAGTACGTAGCGATATACTTTTTTCCAGGGCCAGGTTGCCAGCCTGACGCCTAACCCCCAGACATGGAGGACCTGGTTTTTTTTTAGGGTTTGCTCCCTTAGCTGACAGGTCTCAGTTTTAAGGCGCTGAGAACTCGCCTTTCGTCCCATCCTGTTAGCTACAGTCTATTACGACTGCAGTCAGGGAGCACGACGAGAACGTAGGTTTAGGACTTGCTGGCAGAGCTGCTAAAAAAGTCGCAGAGGCATTACTCGAGATTTATTAAGGTATACATAGTCGGAATCTGTACCCTTCTCGAGGCCGTACCAACCATTTTCTCCCCACCAAGAATTTCAAGAAGAGAAAAAATTAGGAACTCGGTTATAAGGGATAAAATGAAGATTGAAGACACTATTTTAGATTATATTAAAACTCAGCAATTAAGATGGTACGGACATGTCCAGCGAATTGAAGAGGATCGGCTACCGAAATATGTTTTGGAATGGAAACCTGAGGAAAGACGAGGAGAGGAAGGACTAAAACCTCCTGGAGTCAGGGAATATATGTATACATGAAGGAGAAACATCTACAACCAGGAGATGGAATGGACCGACAAAATTGGCTATTGGGAATCGAACGATGTCAAAGACATTAATCAACCGATGATCTATCCATCTATTTATTGTAGCAAAATAATTTACATAGGACAAACAGAAGAAGTTGTAATATTAATTTAAATAACATTTTTAATATGCAGAAGGTAAATCTAGTTACACAACCTATTTTTCAGGCAGGACATCATACAAATGCAAGATGTAGACATCGCCTCCACGATACTACACAGAGAGAGGAATCTAGCAAATATGAACACACTGTAAGATATAGATATAGATTTTAAATGAGAACGTGCCCAGTACGCCTACATACAACCCTGTCTGAAAGATAATTACAAGTCGGTAGTAACGTAACCTTATTCAGAGGATAGGACTAGTCCCGAAAGGAATACAGTGTTATAAAAGTTGTATTAATTGAGAAGGAATTTACCATGTGCCTAATTTTATAATATTATAATAATTGTTATATTGCGTTTAATATTTCAACCGAATTTTATTATGAACTTTATTGGCATTTCCAGTAGCAAAACCTAAATGTGAGGATAATATTCGGACCGATTGGAGATATGAACCTGATACAGTTGTTTGCGATATGTACTTCTGGAGGGCCTTAGTGAATGTGCCATTAAACATACAGGTCCCATAAGGCATGTATTTTGTTCGTTCTAGGGCCAATATGGCTTTCTTCGATTTTTTATCATCTTTATCTATCATAGGTTTCGTTTAATTTTCGTTCACACTTTCACAACGACAAATGAGATTGTATTTTAATTATCATTTACAAAAACATAAAAACTTAAATATATTTATGCTCTTGTGTAAGTGCAGAGTTAATTATTAACTTCTTACAGCGCCAGCATTATTTTTAATATTAAATTACAAAATCTAAATAATAAAAAAATAAATCTAAATTGATATTAAAATAAATGACATATTGCCCACAACGTTTTAAGTTTTGTATTGTAGCGAATAATTGACCCTTAATCGAGTATAAGTGATTAATAAATACGATTAATAAATAAACAGAGAATGAACTAAAGATAAAATACAAAGTAACTTAATATTCAATTTACTTATTTATTTCAGTTTAAAGTCCTACTACTACTACTATTTATTTCAGAACATTCAGTTTTTCATATTTTTGTAAGAATTTTGAGGTATGAATGTGTTTTTATTAATAGTCTTCTAGTAATCTGGAAATTTCAAGCCAAGTGTTCATTAAAATGAACATGACAATTTTTTCTTCTTATAATTAATTTATGATAGGCCTATATAAATTTACTATCTTGTCAATTTTTGAAAACACATTTGGTTTTTACAATTATTATCATTCTGAAAAATTTGAATTCAATTCATGATCAGATGATCCTAGTTGACCCAGAAAGTCTCAAGTTTTCTGAAATTATTAAAACATCAAAAAGTATATATATATATATATATATATATATATAGGCTATACAAACTGGTATGTAAACATGTCTTGTTTTTAAAATGAATATAAAAAAATAGATCTGAAAGGGTTATTCTATAGTGATCTGTTGTCTACCGAATTCCCGACAGTGTAGGCCTATGTATATATTTACAAATATAGAAAATATTTTAAAAATTAAATAGATATCGCCATTTTAAAATTTTCGTGGAAAGATTTGTTGCAATGCAAAATTATACAAAGAGTATGAAAATTCGGAGTAGTCTTCCAACAAGCTTAAAATATCTAAACAATTGCCTATTTTATAACAAATGTGGCAAACATTTGTTCTAAAAATAGTAGGTCTGTCACAAAACAGATCGACCTATGAAAAATGTTGTATATGTCTGTTCTTTGATTGTAATTTTTTTAATGCTCGTTATATTTTGACATTTGTTGTAAAAATCGGTTAATATACAAGACATTTTGAGCTTGGTGGAAACTTCTCCCTCCACTTGAAACTTTGTTCTAGAAACATGTTGTGTGACACTCAACCTCTGAGGGTTGTCTTCCTTCCACACACACTCGTGCAATGATTACTTTGAAGCGACAGACTCCACCACATTTTGCGAATTTGTACTTTGCACATCCTATTGTTCTATTTTATACTGTCCTTTCAACTTCAACGCTTTCCGTATATTGTGAAATTACTTGCAAAATTATTGTTTCTACTATCACTATTATTATTATTATTATTATTATTATTATTATTATTATTATTATTATTATTATTATTATTATTAAAATCATCTACATCATGATAATAACTTCTAGTATCTATAATAGTCATGAGTAGGCTTCGCGGTTTTATCAACGGAATTATGTTGGATCGCGAACTTTTTCCTGGTACATTAATGACGTCAGTCAAAGGTACAAGCAGGTTATATGAACACTATGGTTTATGAACCAATTGTGTTGTTTATATAGGGGCGCTGTGTTTGTATGAGGAATTCATTGTCATCCAGCTCAGTCGTAGAGAAGGTACGCCAGTAGAAAAATGCCGCTATATGTACACTGCAGTCGTTTATTGTGAAATCTATTAAAACTTAGTTGCAGTGTGGTCATTAATAATGAATGATATGCTCCACTATTTACATTTACCATACTGCATATTCACCCTTACAAGTGAACGCCAGGTATTTGAACTCCCTCCGAACCAGGCAATATTTCTAGACTATTTAACTCATGCCCCAAATGGGTGTCAATGATCAATCACATTTCAATGATTTTTTTATTTACAACCAATCACAGTCGTGTTTCGCCTAAAATTTACCAACTAAAGTTTATAATAATAAAGAAAGCGCATCCTTTTTAACATTCTGAATAGGTCATAGCATTATTTTGCAGTGACTGACTCTCCAAGAAATACGGCTACCAGATTGTATATATAGTGCATGAATGTAAACACATAGCGTATGTGGGAGTTAATATAGAAACATTTGTAGCAATTGATTATACCACCAAAAAAATAAACCACTATTTGCACTTTCTTAAATGTATTTTTTCCCAGGTAATAATATTCAAGAAAAATATAATTGACATATTTACATTATAGGACATACAATTAATTAATACCTATAACGGTGGTTGTAAATTTCTCCACTAGGGTGCATTCTTACAATATTGCAATCCTTTGGCAATAAATAATATGATCTGCTTGCAGTGATGAACGAAAGAAGCAAATGAAGCGTACCAATCGTTTCTCATTTGTTTTCAAACATCGCCGTTTACATTAAATATATAAATATTTTAAAATAACTATATTTAAATAATGATTTTTGAGTAAACAGCTTAATTTTATTCGTTAAATAGTCCTAACAATGACACTCTTGAGTTTCCAAATTCTCTAGATAAATTCCCTCCTCACTTCGTGAGTCGTGAATTTATCGATAATTTGAAAATCACTCGTGGCATTACTTATGATAAATTCAGCATCCGGTTTTGTGACAAAACCACGAAGCCTAGTCATGAGTTATAACGCAGGAGGCGACATAGTCAGTTAATATCCATTAGGACTCGCAGTCAAGAGGAAGATCCATAGAGTCCAGACTCCTCATACCTGATACCAGAGTTTTAATAAGAAACCAGATACCCTGGGACTTTATCTTCACTAGGATATAATAAATTATTTTTGATCAGATCATAAGAGATATTTATCCCTTCAGCATATTTCATTTTCTAAATTTTAACTCATGATATTAAAGTATAAAAGAAAAACTAACTACCATAGGCCTGTATCTTTATTAGGCTTATTACCAATTATTACTTTATTGTAACGGACTGTCAACAGCACGTACGGCTTACTGCCCGTGCGACCCATATTTGTAAATAACATTGTAAATAATTGTAAATATCTTACTTTTTGTCTAATAAAGTTCTACTACTACTGCTATTAGGCTTCCTTATTGTTGCATCGTGTTGTGACCCCCCCCCCCCGCCCCATCTGCATGATGCTTCCTGCGCGATTTTTTTTTTACTGAAACTGTGATTTCCCTTAATATATCTCTCAGTAATATGCCAGAAACCTTCCTTTCAATTTTCCTTTGGCATGTTTCAATATATTTCTGTTCCTGTCCATACGGAGACAAATTTCTCAAGTGTAGCAAGGGAAGATGCAGGTGTTAAGTGCATCGAGTCTCAATTTCCGGATTGGGAATTAATCAAGCACTATGAATCTTAAAGACTAGAAACCCTTTCAGCCTTCAGCTATACTCCTTTTTTATTTTCTATTATTTAAATTATACTGTCTGGCCCAAATATACACTCGTTTACTTACTGTAACTCTGTTTACATTATTACCATTGCTATTTCCATTCTGCTCACATTGATCTCTTAACAATTGATTCATCAAAACACAGAAATATGGACTGAAAATTATATTTAAATTAATATAAAATTATTAAAGATTATAGAATATATGATAAACATTCTGACATGCAATACATGAATGAATTAATTTTATTAATTTTAGAACCTCTGTTTATACGGGTTTTCCTAATGTTGATACTAGAGTTATCTTTTTCAATGATATTCTGTATAAATGTTGTTTCAATAAAAAGTGACGAGTAGAGGCCTCGTACAGCAATCTACGAAATACACCTTCCTTCTATAAAATTGTTTAATCAAATAAATAAATAATATGTTGTATTTTCTCCGTGAGAAAATGAATAAACCCTATCTGAAACGCTGATACTTTGTACAGTTTATAAATACAGTATCATCAATGTCATCAGGACAAGCCCTGAAAATTACCTCGAATAATTGATTCACAACCACGCACAAAAGTGTTTTCAAGTAAATAAGTGCAAATTCAATTGTCTCTCTCTTGCTGATGTCACTGGTTCCCATGGTAACTAATGTATGAGGTTAGGTAAACAGCTAAAAGTAAGTTATGTCTAATGATGAGAACTTCACTGATATATGTGGTACTTGAATTTAATATAATTATTTCATAGTAGACTTGTGTATTACTTTATTTAAATCACTCATAAAAGTCTAATAAATGAAATATTAAAGTATTTAATACCATATTGCAATAGACCACCATGTGGTCTCGAGGCAGCGTGCTGACTTGACACGCAGCGGGCCCGGATTCGATTGCCGGTCGGGACAGGCTCCTGGGTGAGGTTTTTTCGTGGTTTTTCCTCACCTGTAAGATAAATGTCAGGAAGCTTAGGCTCAACGGTCCCCGAAAATCATCCGGCCATCATCATCATCCTTCACCAGTGTGAAAAGCAACAAGAAGCTACCACCTATAATTCCCTAGTTAAGCTGCAAAGCATAGTATAAAAATGCTATGATTGCAGTGAAAGACTTGCCCTCGGACAGAATTACTATGGTTGGATGGATGTTGCAGTATTCATAAACATAAATCTAATTTCACGAACTAAATTTAACTAATTTTATGGCTTATGGAACCTGTTGGTTCAATGCTACATTTACTAAGGCTCTCCATTGGTCCCTATTCTCAGCCAACTGCAGACCATTCATTTCACCTATATTCAGACCTTATGATTTATCAGAACGTTATAGGCCTATTTCAAACTACGTCTAGGTATTCATAATTGTATTTTCCTGAAAGGTTTCCCAATTAAAAAAAATGGCACATTTCTGTTGCCATCCGTGCTAAAAGACTTGCCCAGCTCAATCTACTAGACTTAACAAGTCTGAAAGTATTAAGATAACGACATCAATCTTCGTCTTCTTCCAAATGCAGTATTGGGTGATGATGCCCGTTCTGCGACTACAAAAAACTGATCTTTTCCATCGGTTGAAGGGTCTTCCGAGGTCTCTTTTGCCTTTAGGATTGAGGTGGGAAATCATCTTTGGTAAACGGGAATTTGACATTCTCTGGACGTGTTGGAACCATTTAATCTGATAATAACGACATCAATGTTCCTCTTTACTAAATTTTCCCCATTCTTGTCTCTTATGGAGTCATGCATGCACTTTAGAACTCTATATTTCAATACTTCTAGGTTTTTTCTTCCCTTAAAGTAATCAATACTTTTAAAATTCACGATATACCATCGTTGAGGTTACTATGTAAATTGTTAAAATCGTATCTGATATTTCAGTCGTCTTCAAATTAAGTGGCCATCTTTCACACCCATAAAGTACCATACTATTAAACTTGTATATATTTAAATATGAAGGGATGATATTCATAAACATAGCGTTAATCCTGCCCCATACTGTGGTTTCATTTAATCTACATAAGGACTTTACGTAAGGACTTTATTAGACTAAACGTAAGATACATACAATATTATTTACAAATATGGGTCGCACGGGCAGTAAGCCGTACGTGCTGTTGACATCCGTTACAATAAGTTAATGTTTGGTTATAATATAACTCAAAACAAAAAAAGAAAACACAATAATATTACAATTAGATAACAATACAATTACATTATACATCAACTTGGTTATGTAGAATTATTAAGAATTAATGATATTGCAATTTGTTAACATATGTATTTATTCATGAATGAGTGTTGTTCTTATTTTCCGCGTTTTATCCAAACATTTGCCCACGTTTATCCAATTTTCTGGGTTTACCAATAACTCGTAGCATGCCAATCTTTCACGATTTGAATTTAGAAATCTTTCCGGTAATAACTGACGCCTCCAATATTCCAAATCGTTACATTTTCCTAATATATGTATCTCGTTTTCAAAGCTCCCGCACATGGGACATATTCGCATATCGTGATCGTCGCTAATTTTTAAAAATTTCCATGCCCCTAACCTAAACGAAGCAAGCCCTGATATCTCTTTAAATCCTAGATTGAGTATATAAGAATATTTTTCCAAACTTGTTTTAGGTCTCTTTGTAAAAACAGTGAGAAATTTAATCTAGACTTAGGCTGGACTAATAGGTGAATCCAAAAATAGTACATATTTATAAGCTGATCAAATACCTATATTAGCTTTTTTATTCTACACTTTGGTATCTGGAGTTAAAATTCAGAATATGGATAATGAATATGTATCAGCCAACCATATAGAGTTTATTTTAGCTTACCGAAGATATAGACTCTTGGTTTTTCATTTAAATTTTGGTGTCTGAATTGAGAGTATCAGGATCCTAGGGATCTTCCTTCTGACTACGGATAGAAAATGACTGGTTGATTTATCCTTAAACATCTATTTTCGAGATTGCAATTCATTACTATATGATATATGATGCATGTGAAATATTTGGCTTAGACATGACCTGGTTGGGTGATAGATGTAAAAATCATCCTATAATTTCGGGGAATTTATTATAATGATTGCTGCAGATCATTCTTGAAAAAACCTAGATGCAGAAAATCGAGGGATATCATAGAATAGTGATATTTGGTATCAAAATAAAGAAGGAAATCTTAATAAAAATAATATCGACATCAATTTCAGATATTACGAGATTTTTATAACTTATTGATAACAAAAATAACCATGTTACATAAATTATTCAGTTTTTATTTCTTATTTATTCAATGCCCCAGGTTGTCATTTCGACATTTCTGGTGTTATCTCCTGGCACTGGCTAAATTGTAACCCACCTCTGAAGTGGGGCGCCTAGAAGGCGGAGTTACGTTATCCCGATGATATGATGGGTGATAAATGATAATGAAGCATCAGGAGAGTTCTTAACCTAAACTTAACCTAAATTTCAGACTATGGGCAACCACAGGAATGATTCCCTTTAAGGAAAAAGGTAAATGAATCATAATAGGAATGATCAAGATACATTATTCAGTCATGCAGAATGAAGTGAATGGCAGTGGGTCTAATAAAAGTATGTAGGAAGAATAAAACTTAGTTAAAAGCAATCACCTTAAGATCGGAGAAGAAAAAACCCATTTACATGAATAATGCGTAAGTTACTAAAAATATGAAAATATCAAATCGATTTTTAAATTATTGATATAAAAAAGACGGTAACGATGATTGACAGTGCTATGAAATTGTAATTTATAAAAGATATGAGAAAATCATTGTCTTTATCCAGACTGTTCCCATAGTTCACTATACTGTAGTAGTGCCTATCAATCTGACGTCACGAGGCAATGGAAAGTTCTAGAAGGAAGGTGTGTCTCCCCAAACTATTCCCGCCTACAATATATACAATTTAATCAATGAGAACTTATTTATTAATATAGTCTAGCCTAGTCTTTGGATTTCGAAGCGCAAGATCATCCTTTATGTAGCCTACCGGTACAGGCTCCCCATCCGGCCAGCCAAGCGAACACCTAAGTAGTTTAACGCGTGTGTCCCCTCGGCAGCCGAGAGGAATTAACGTGCAGGGAATTAATTTATTTTCACGATCATGCCCTAATAATTATTGTCATAATTTTAGCTGCCCATTACCTGACACTTCCGGCTGCTACAGGGACTTTCATGCCCTCGTCAGCCCATTGATATATGTTTGAGTAATAATCCTGCCGCCAGTCGCAAACTAGCCGCAGATCAGGGGACAAAGATCCAGTGGTCGAGCATTAGCAAGCCTTGATACATTGGTCCTAATTGGTGTTCTAAGTTGATGTTTCTAGTTTGCCAAGAGGAAAACCGCAGCCGCCGCGGCCGCCGCCAATCCCCGAAGGGACAAGATCGCGATCGGGAGGACTGCTGGCTAAACCAGAAACGACTCCTTTCAATTTAAGATGTTCTGTTGCGAAATTTTGAATTTGTAAATATTTTAGGAAGTTGTAATTTACTGGTGGACTCTAGGGAACAATTCCGACATTTTTCTTAGCTCTAAGGGAAACCGCCGAAAACCTTAGCAGAGTGGCTGGAATTTAGTGAAAAATAATTTGGAAAATTAGTTACAAGAAAAATATTGAAGTCGAAATGATCAGCTTCTTCGACTTCATGGCGAATTAGCTGAAGGAATCACCTTTTGAAGGTGTGTTAGTATTGATATAAGTACATTGTTATATAATATGACGTAGGCCATATGAAATTCTCAGCCCACCAAAGGAATCCGCATACTCCGAAATTACCTTTTCCGAGGACGCATGTTTTATTAGCAACCCACGATCGCTCTCATTCTTCAGCCGCACATCTACTAATTGACAACAATTAGTCGCGATTATCGCAAATTGTAGAACCGAAAAATAACTTTAAAATTTCACGCGGAACGAAACGTTGTCGGACTTAGCTATTTTAATAAAGATTCATTGATAAAATAGGCATAGGTACTAAACACTAACTGAAATTCAATATAATTAATTAAAGACTACAAATAAGTGTTAAATTAAATAAGAAACAAATTTCGTTTACGTCATATTTGATTAGAAGATTATGGTAATAATTTTAATTTATACGTGTGCATTGAGAATAAAACTTACAAAATCCATTGATACTGTACCTTCTATTAGTTATTACAAAGGTCTACCACCGCCGATCGCCCGTGATATACTTTAATAGGTGCCTCCCGCCAATTGATCTTATTTTTGAAAGAAACCTCTTGTTTTAAATTAATTTCTCAAAGTTTAACTACTATTTCAACTTGAAAACATAGCCACATTATAAATGATTGTTTGCTTTCTCGCTTGAAAATTAGTATGTTGATATTTACATTTTATGAAGGGCATAAATGCAAATTGAGACCCTTAGAAGCCAATGATTTTAAAATTCTATGATTTCAACTTTAAATTATACGTGAATCAAATTTTAGTTTTGGAGACTCTGACGGAAAGTGAATAATTACTTTTAGAGGAAAGTTCACATGTCCAAGGCCGGGAATCCAACCGGGGTCTCTTGCTCGCGCTAACCATGAGATGAGGACACTATCTCGAATCTGTAAGGGACACGGAGTGAGAGAGGAATCGAATGTTTCGCTACACAGTTGTTTGATGAAAACATGCCACAGGCTTGAAACTCACAGATCGATAAAGTCAGTAAAGATGATGTTGCTTTACATAGGCACAAACACTGCATGAAAAAAGAGGAAAGCGAAAATATGCGCGTTCCGGAAGATGAATACACTCATTAAACGACACCCGGAGCTCAGTTGTAAGAAAAATGTGCTTACTTTTGTTTATTTTTTCCCGAAGCACATAGTGGTGCAAAAACTTCATGGATGAAGGGAGAGTTTCATTTATAATTCCACATTAAACAAAAACTTCTAAAAACCATTCAATACTATCTGTATTCTTTTATTTTTCGCTGAGTTTCAATACAATTTTCAACTAAAATAAAAAACTGTGTACTCCTATCTTATTATATATAAAATGCGGCATAAGTCAGTTCCCACTGCATACGGTTGCAAGAGTAACAAATCAGATTGGTTGAAACTGAGGTTTGAATACGGGACCTTCAGAATATAGTCTAATCTCAAACACTACAGCTTAGTACTGTTTGAGATTATATTCTGAGGAACTCCTATTTAGTGGTGTTTGAAATTATATTCTGAAGGTCCCGTATTCAAACCCCAGTTTGAATAATGTTTGAGATTATATTTTGAAGGTCTCTATGTCTTCTCTATCATTCGCTACGCCTTTTCTATAATTACACACATCATTGCCTTATTACTTATCACACCGCTTCACTAGACTCTCTGATACACATAAATTAGATACCCGATCCCATCAGCATATTGTCCTTTATATCTCTCCTCATCACACTACCTATTACTCGAAATATTTTACAGTTTCTCTTGCTAGAACATGGAATTCCGTTCCACCCTATGTTAGAGATTGGTAAACTTTACCATCTTTCAGAAACAAATTGAAAATAAAATTATTAACAGAAAAAATCACTAATATTACTTTTTTAACAATTAGCAATTTATTTTTTCATTATTTAATGAAAATAGTATTAAGATTTGTCAATATATTTACCTAATGTCTTATATATAAGCGATAGATTAATTCATTATAGTTTATTACTTTCTTTGTAAATATTTTTTTCTTTTTATGTATAGTAAATTCGACCCGTTATTCCTTTCTGTATACATTCTATCATTAGATTAATTTTAATTGTATTTAATTGTATTGTATTATCAGACATTATTTTAATTATTGTTCAGTTTGACAGATAATTAATTAATTAAATAAAAATAAAACGTAGTTTTATTTGATTTTCATATGTAATATATAATTCAGTGACAGCTGTTTCGGTACACTGTACCTTCTTCAGACATGTTAACAAATTATGAATTGTGTTCCAACTGATCTAAGCAACAATACAACAATATTTATTTATTTTTTTTAATTTAACAAAGGGGATTCATTCAAATCAAGTTGAGAATTTAACAGTTTGTTACTACTCTTAAATTTATTAATTTCTACAGCCTCCAAAAGATCTAACTTCTTACCCTTATCACAAACATGTAAAATTTCAAAATTTGGATCTAAACAATGATTAAATTGGAATAGGTGGTTAGCATATTTTGAATATTCTAAATTTCTGTTATATGCTCTCATGTGTTCCTTTATCCGAGAGATAAAAGGTCTACCAGTTTGTCCTATATAGACATTGTCACATGTGCCACACTTCAATTTATATACACCTGATAATTTTTATTTTTTTATTTTGGTTTCATTGTTTTTTATTATATTTTGTAAAGTTTTATTAGTTTTAAATGCCACAATGTACCGAAACAGCTGTCACTGAATTATATAATAAATATGAAAATCAAATAAAACTACGTTTTATTTTTATTTAATTAATAAATGTGGATTTTCATCAAGTAAACACCAACTCAATTGATTATTAGATAATTAATTGTTTAGTATATACTATTATTGTATATTTTTTGTATTTAAATGTAACATATGTTAGTCCTGGTGAGTGCAAGAGAAGACCACATGGCCTTAACTCCACCAGGTTAAATAAATCTATTCTACTCTATTCTATTCAAATTCCAGTTTCAACCAATCTGATTTTTTTTCCCTTGCAATCATGTGCAGTGATTAAGACTTATACCGCAGCCTGTATACTGTTTTCAAAATGTCGAACTTCAAAGAGGAAAATATTTCTAATAAGTCTTCAAAACATATTTTAAATAAGACGTGGAATATGTTATGGTTCAATTATTTTTTTACATACCTGATATGTACGAGTTTTTAATATTGTATCTACTTTCATAAAGAATTTAAAACATTAATTGGATATAAGAATATTAATAAAGGAAGAACATTAATCTTTATCACATTATTTTCAATTAAATAAGAGCAGTTAACTATTTGATCAAGTTTAATAATTTAGTTGAGGACGATGATTTACCAGGTACCAATTTTCTATTTAATCTCTTATCAAATAAGAGGACAAGAAAAACAAGAAATGGTTCATGATTCGAAACATATGGTAATCTGAACGTGCAAGATCAGTGATATATGCTGGGTGTGGTAACAGTTTGATTCCTTCAAATTCTTGAATATTTTGTTCATGGTTGTTCGTGTAATATGGGGTTCGGTCGGATATGAACCCGCGACCCTCAAAATTGCACGAACTTGTTCCAGTTGTTGAGAACAAATATCCGCATAGGCTGCACCTTCGTTTGAAACAAACTCCCAGTGAATCACACCTTCAAAATCCCGTCTGACCCACAACATTACATTAAAACCCGACTTTAGTTATGAGACAACCTAATATAGTATGTTAATGTTCTATGCATTTTATTAGGTGATAGCATATCTGCTTCCTTACTGGGTCCTCAGTTAAATTACTGACGGCGCTGGAATATTCAATATTAGAATTTTTAATTTCGAAGCTAGGAAGTGCGACGTTATGGAATCTGTAATCGTTATATTGAGCGCCTGATACATTTATTAACTAATTCCAAACGTGAATGCAGTAACATCGTAGCATACATACAGCATGTCTCTAAATTTTAGGGTCGAAGTTATACAGATTGATAGCGCTGTAAACTGAGTATATTGAATTAAGGAGCAATTGTCAAATATACAATTTCCTCCCCATATTTTTAACCCCTAAATGTAATTAATCAAAATTTCAGTTCTGATAATTTTAATTAAAATGTAACATTGCGAGTATTTGAGAATAAAGTTCTAGTAAAATTTTTGGACCAAAGAGAGAAGAACAGACAGTAAAATGTTTGGACCAAAGAGAGATGAACAGACAGGCGAATGGAGAAGACTTCCATAACAGCGAGCTACATGATCTTCATAGGAAGCTAGATATAATAAGAACACTTAAGTCTTGTAAACTGCGATGGGCAGGACATGTGGCACGAAAACACTAACTTTTGCAGATGATCAGATTTTAATAGCAAAATCAGGAGACTAATTACAGAGAATGCTATATAAACTATACAAAATATAAAAAATATATAATATGGAAATATCATCAGACAAATAAAAAATGCTTTCAAGGGCGCTCAACCAGTTCGGACAAAGATAATATTAGAAAATAAACCAATAGAACAAGTGACAAAATATAACTTCCTAGGTTGCGATATATCATACACCACGGAAACAGATATACATAATAAACTAAATAAGTTTAATTATATAACAGGAACACTAATAAAAGAACTTTGAAAAATAAAGCCAGAAAAGAATTTATAATGAAATTATACAAGACAATGGCAGTTCATATTATTACTTACGGATCCGAAACATGGACAGTGACGACACAAAAATCTGCCAGATTGCAAGCTGCTGAAATGAAATTCCTAAGACCAATAGCAGGATATCAAAGAACAGACAAAGAACACAACACAGAAATAAGACAGCAGCTAAGAGTAGAGGAATTGAACACAAAAATAGTGAAATACAGAACAAACTGGAAAGAACATTTAGCAAGGATGACAGAACAGAATACCAAAAGCAGCATACAACTATTCACCAGGAGGAAGAAGAAGATTGGGAATACCAAAGAAAAGATGGAAAGAGCAGCAATTTGGAACCGGAATAGACTAGCAAAAAGCCTAAACCATGACGAAGAAGAAGTTATTGATAAAACTAAGTTTTATTACGTATCTCTATATTATACAAGAGATGGAACGAGCATACAGTTCAGAAAATCAGTACGGTATGCTATTGAAATGCAACGCTAATGACTACAGTAGAGTTGTTAAAAAGAGTCGTTTGAAAACACTAACTGCCAGCTTACTGTGACATGTTCCTGAATACTCTTCCGAGAATAATAATTTCTCTACAAGGATTAACAGTGTAATTAAGGATACATCGTTTAAAATAGAGCCTTAATTTTCTTTGATTTTCCGCATCAAGTACTGCAAAGCGAAATTAGAGGAAACTGAAGCAAATTATCCGTACAAAAAGAAATTTTATGATTCCAAAACGAAATTCAACTTTGAAGCTTTTGAGTACCTAAATAGAAAATTTAGCATATTAGAATTTTATTTAATTAGTTTTTTTATTTCAGGTATTATAATAAATGGAAGCGGAATCTTCAGACTTGTTTTATATTGCCTCATATATATGTGTGTATGTGTGCGCGCGCGTGTCTGTGTTATTTATTCTGGCAGAGTTAAGGCCATAAATCCTTATCTTCCACTCAACCAGCACAGATACAAATACAAATAAATATCTGAAAAATGTACATATACACTATACTAATTGTAAAGAGTTGGAAATATATTAAATGTTGCAATGTAAATTTCATGTACAAACAACACACACACACACACATATATATATATATATATATATATATATATATATGGGTGTGTGTGTGCGTTAAGGGCGCTAAATAAGTTCACGCTAAGGTTTTATTGGTTGTTACATGATAGTTTCTAGACCGATTTGTTTGAAATTATACATGTTTACGTATTGAATCCCTTTAAGGAAAATATAAAATTTCATAGAAAAGTCAAATAATTTGTTATTAATATTTTTTAAAGTGTATATTAGGGGTACCAAACAAGGCTAGTTTTAATTTCTTTGATTCGACTGCAAATCAGAGGTAGGCCCTATTCCTAATAATATAAGATAGATAGATGGAAAGCTCTGCGGCCATCACTTAAGTGTTGGCGGTGAGCGATCCATTTTGGTCCTCCTTAATAGGTAGAACCCCGGGTTCCTGTAAAATACATTAGCCCCGGTTTAAATTTTGAATTCAATTTTGAAGTTAATTAGCAGAGTGAAGTCGGAAGCGGACCTTTTGGGGTTCTATTCCAGCATTTGCTCTTTGGATTGAGGGAAACCGCTTAAAACCTAAATCGGAATAGTCGATCACGCGGGATCTTGCCAAGTTTGGCTTTCGGATGACTCTATATTGGGAGGGCATCCAGGCTTCTCTTTATTTAAATATAATGTGCGTACATTTCAGATTATTACAATTAATCATACAATTATGGTAACGTGCATTTTTTATTTTTTTTTGTATTCTTCAGTTGTTGCTGTTCTATCTGTAGTTGTCAGGTGATGTCAGTTTCTCTGGAACTGGTGGGATGAACCTGTAGCAGTAAGATTAGTTATTAGTTTTTAATTTGTTGTGTTACTATATTTTATTAATGTACATTATATGCTAATGTTGTAATTGTAATTGAATAATTGTGTAATGTGTTTCTGTGTGTGTGTGTGTGTGTGTGTGTGTGTGTGTGTGTGTGTGTGTGTGTGTGTGTGTGTGTGTGCCCTATCAGCTTTCACCGATCAAGTGTTGTCCAGGATCCATTTTGGACGCTTGTGTTTGTTGTTGGCTGTTTCATAGGTTCCCAGCGATGCCACGAGTGGATTATCATGGCCTGCACATGTATTATAAAATTTAAGAGTCATGCGTTTAATATACTCTTCGATTGTTTCTACACCCGTTTGATCGTGTAATATGTCAACCGGTGTTACACGCGGTAGTTTTGTAATCATATATAATAATTTGTTTTGAAAAACTTGCAGTTTCTTTATGTGAGTTTAGCGGCGTGTCCCCATATGGGGCTTGCGTACTTGAGTACTGGCCTTAATAGTGCCTTGTAGATTGTTAGCCCTGTGTTTATTCGAATTTTGTTATGGTTATTTAAAATAGGGTATAGCAGCTTCAATGTCCCATACGCTTTGCCTAAGGTATTTTGGATATGTTGTTTAAACAGTAGTTTTTTGTCGAGTGTTACACCTAAATAAATGGCTTCGATTTTCCACTCGATGTTGTGTCCATAAAGACTTAATTGTGGGGGCATGTATCGATATTGAGAATACCTTTTTGTATAAAGAACTGCTTGGCATTTATCTACGTTTATTTTTATTCTCCATTTTTCCAACCATCGTTCGAGAATATTAAGATTATTTTGAATCTGTCTAGACGCGTGTATTGTTCGGGAGGATTGACTAGTGATTAGAGTTAAAAAGAGTATGTATTTTATCAAAGGCAATTAAATAAATTTTAAAATAAATAATGAAATATGGCTAAAATAAGTTAATAAATCTAAACGTAATCCTCGTCACAATCTGGATACTTACATTGATTCGTGTAGCATTTATTTTGGCCACACACCTGTCATTTTGGTGTCATTTCCGATCCGATTGAGGGTCTTTCCACTTTTCAGCGGTTGCCCTTTTACCAGCCGGCTGCTGGCCCTTCACATCCACATGTGTCAATCACAGAGGTAGATGATCAACAGCCAGTGTAGGGGTGACATGTGGTTAGCATGTCGAGTCCCCCAGCCGTTATAGCTGGTTCCTCAACCTGGAGCCGCTACTTATTGTAGCTACCCAATTGCCTCACGATGCTGGGTGGGCACCGGTCCCATACTGGCCGAAATACCATGAGAAAATTTCTTCCCCCATGGAGACTCGAACCAGCGCAAGTCCCGTAGCTCTGCGCCAAGGCTTCCTACCTTAACCGCTCGGCTACGGCGCGGGACGGTGCCATTTCCAAAATCTAAATTCACAGGTTGTATAAAAAATAAATATTGAATATTAACGACAATTTACCAATATTTGAAATCATTGGTCATATAGGGCTATATAAGTATCCTTCTATTTTTCTCCAATAGAAATAACAGTTGAGGCTCTACAATAATAGTTATGTAAGTAACAAGGGAATTAAGTAGTGCATTACTAGCCGAGGGCTAGCAAATAAGTTCGAGACTAGTAATGTACTTACTCTTTGAATTGCGTATAGGCCTATAATTTTGTTCATTCCTACATTAATAATTATGTTTAATTTTTATATTTCGTTTCTTGGTTTGAACAGTATTATTGTTTGATTGCAAGGGAATGTTGATAAAACAACTGCAATTGTTTATTGTTGTCTGAATTACTGGCAGACATTTTAAAGAACAGTTTCAAACTGCATATCATTTACAGATACGATTGTGATGTAGAGGAAACGGCGAATGCTGCGGTTCATTTTCTATAACCAGCAATGTCGAAAAAATAGATAGCCTATGTGGTAGTTCAATGGAACTTGTGAAAGCTGAGTTACATAAAGTAGAGAAACACATTAAAATAAATAAGAAAAACACTAATGAAAATCAACCAAATGTTGTGGCTAATGTTAATAATTGTAACAAATGTTCAATCACTACAAATTTTAATTATAAAAGTGATAAATAGGTGTGATACAATAAAATTGTAACTTATTACTCAATAAAATATTAAGTAGGTAACAGTTTTACATTATTAATTAAGCCAGTTACTTTTCTTCCGTAGAGAAGTAGGTTGAGCAATTATATGTCGTTTTCAATGGATACCTAGGCCTTTCTGGTAAATTAAATTTACTTCCCTAAAATATAATGATTTTTAGGTCATTATTAGAATAGGAGTGAACAAAATTATTTTTAGAATATGAGCATGGATTGTTATATGTGTATTATTATTTACATGTTATAAAGTATTTATGGCAGTGAAAACAAAAATGTACTTACCGACTACAAGACAAAGTTAAAACAGGACCAAATGTATAACTAACTTCCTCTCTATACCTATACTTACTGACAAAGAAATAATAGTTGATGCATTTTAATAGTCTAAATAGCACTCCTATGAATGATAAGCAGACATCTAGTAAAATGATTTGATAATTTATAAGTATATGTACATATGCCGGCGGTAGCATTGCTGCCGATAGGGTTACCCATGCCGGACTGGTCGAAGGTGATAAGCCAGACGAAAAAAGTACCTTGGGCGAAAGAGTGACGATCTTTCACCGTAAAAATACAACCGTCAAGAAATGCGGACATGGGTTCAACTGGGGTAAAATTTTCCGGAGGTCAAATAGTCCCCCATTCGTGTTCTCCGGGCGGGGACTACTTCAGGGAACCCATGCCAAAGGCTCAAACACAGGGACATGTTCCTAGGAACATGGAATGTTAGGACTTTATACATTGCAGAGACTCTTGATGTCCCAACTCCTTTCAAAAAACGTTAAACTGAAAATATATAAAGCTATTATTCTACCAGTTATATTATATGGGTGCGAAACATGGACTCTTACTTTAAGAGAGGAAGGGAGATTACAAGTATTTGAGAATAAAGTACCTACTTAGGAAAATTTTTGGACCAAAGAGAGATGAACAGACAGGTGAATGGAGAAGACTACATAACAATGAACTACGTGGTCTTTACAGGAAGCCAGATATAATAAGAACAGTTAAGTCTCGTAGACTGCGATGGGCAGGACATGTTGCACGTATGGGGAATGAAAGACTTTCATGGAAGCTTCTTGTAGGAAAGCCAGAGGGAAAACGACCAGTTGTTAGACCAAGAATGAGATGGGAGAATAACATTAACTATGATTTGAGGGAAGTGGGTTATACAGGGAATGATTGGAAAGCATTGGCTCAGGATAGGGATGTATGGAGAGCTTATGTCCGTGCGGTCATGAACCTACGGGTTCGATAGTGCCAGTGAGTAAGTAAGTAAGTAAGTAAGTACATAAGGACTTTATTAAACTAAAAGTAAGATACATACAATGTTATTTACAAATATGGGTCGCACGAACAGTAAGCCGTACGTGCTGTTGACAGTCCGTTACAATAAGTTGATGTATGGTAATAATATACTTAAAACAAAAAAAGTAAACACAATATTACAATTAGATAACAATATAATTACATTATACATTAACTTAGTTATGTAGTGATTAGTTGGCGTTATTGGTATATACGATCTTTATTAACAAACATTACATTATGTACGTTTAAAATATTAAAATAAGTACCTGATATATCAGTCATCCTTAATTAAAATGGATTCCTGTTTAAAAATCTTCATAAAATTTACCAAATGACATACCGAAGATGGAACATATTCTGAAAGGCCTACATGTTCACCTAGTTGAAGTTTTTTTAAACAGAAATTTACTTTAATTGAGAACGACTGATATTTATTTTAATATTTTAAAAAAATGTACTACATAACCTCAATTCTGATTTACAACAAATTTTAGAAGTTTATTTATATACAAGATTTTTAATGTTTACACATTTTTCTGTGCCTAAAGTTTTATTTTTCTTCTCCATTCGTCTCTATCCATCCACTCCATGTCCTCCAGTCCTCTTGTTCTCATTCCAGTTCTTATTTTTTGCATTCATGAGTTTCGAAGTCTTCCTTTCCTTCTTCTTGCAGGTGGACACCATTGCAATGTTTTCCTGGGTAACCTTTCTTCTTGTATTCGTCGTACTCCTTGAAATAATTAAACTGATTATTTTAGTTTCTAGCCTGATTACTAGATTTATCTTTACACAAATAAATCACCCTCTAGCTATAGGATTAATTTTACTTCTTCAAACCACATTTATCTCAATATTAACAGGGGTAACCTATCAATCATTCTGATTTTCATATATTTTATTCTTAATTTTTTTAGGAGGACCAATTCAATTGCTTATATCTTATATAACAGTATTTTTTTGTTTTGAACATCTTGCTGCTCTCCTCAATAAATCCATTTCCATCTACATACTTTTTTGTTCAAAGTGTTTGTTGAATTTCCAAACTTCAGCTCCAGTTTTAGAAGTACTTATGCATTTGTCCCATGTGTAGCAGAATTACTAAGATATTGTGTCTTGGAGCAGAGCTACTGGACACACGCTGAACTGGCCCGAGTCCCCGTGGGGAAAGACATCTTCTCATGAAATTTCGGCCAGTGTGGGACCGATACCCACTGAGCATCTAAAATAAGTACAGGGTCCAACTTGAGAAAGCCAGCTATAACGACTAAAATACTCAACATGCTGTTCACATTTCACCTCTACACTGGCTGACTGATTATGCACCTCTATAAACGTCACATGTATGTGAGACCAGCTACTAGGTGGTAGGCCAAGGCTCTTGTAAGCACCACAGAGAGAAGAGAATAATTATGTTATGTTTGCGTTTCAAAGAGTTATGCTCTCTGTGTGTAGGTGCCCAGGTTTTATTTTAAATTTTATTAAGTACATATAATCAAGGGGCACGCCGTAGCGTAGTGGTTAAGGCACTGCGCTACAAGCCGGAAGGTCGAGGGTTCAAGTCCCGGTGGGGTGAGGATTTTTAAACTGGCCCAAACCTTCTGGCGGCAGTATGGCCCTGGGGTCGACTCAGCCCCTAACGGAAATGAGTACCAGACGCTTGTTCTGGGGGTAAAGGCGGCCGTCACGCAGGGCTGACAACCCGGCTGACATCAAGTGCCGATTGTCAAGAAAAAGTGGGAGCCTTAACCTCCCACTACCCCAAGGTCCTCCTGAGGCCTCTAGTGGGAATACTTTACTTTACATATAATCAAATTAGCTAAGTGCAGAGTAAAAAATACTGAATTTCCTCTAAAAACTATTTTGTATACGAAGTTTGATAACTTTTTATTTATTTATTTTCCAAAGACATTGTAGATTCAATCAGCAATTTAATTTAAACATACGAAACGAAATAAACATTACATAAGCGTATTATTGATCTCGAAAATCTCTGAAAGGAAACCATATACATGAGTTCAAAAATATTAACTCTTCAAATGGAGTCATCATTGTTATATCAAAATTTCTGATTTATTATTATTATTATTATTATTATTATTATTATTATTATTATTATTATTATTATTATTATTATTATTATTATTATTAAAACTAAGGGAAATTTTGACGAAGTAACAGAATTAAAAAATCTAGGAACAATAATTACAAAATGTAATTAGATGCAGAAACAAATTAAACATAGACTTAATTCTGGAAGCGCTTGCTATTAGCTTTACAGGAACACTTCTTTTAAAACTGTTATATTAAAAATATTTGAAATCGTTATTCTTCCAGTTATATGATTGTTATATGGTTACTTTAAGACAGGATAAAATACTACGAGGATTTGAGTATAGAGTTAAATTAACTTTATAGGAAATTGGATACTTGTAATAAAAATAGTTATATGTCTAGTAAACTGCGATGGGCAAAACATATCTCACGAACGAATAATTGAAGAGGCGCATGGAACACCAGAGGTACTGTTACCATTATGCAAGCTAATAACGAGGTCAGAGAGTACTATCCATGTTATAACATACATAAATGATACAAGAAATGATTATAAAACTTTATTTGATAAGGATACGTGACCATGAACCCCGGGTTCTACATTGTCAGTAATTTATTATTATTATTATTATTATTATTATTATTATTATTACTATTATTATTATTACTATTATTATTATTATTACTATTATTACTATTATTATTATTATTATTATTACTATTATTACTATTATTACTATTATTAATATTATTACTATTATCTATTATTATTATTATTATTATTATTATTACTATTATTATTATTATTATTAATATTATTACTATTATTATTATTATTATTATTATTATTACTATTATTATTATTATTATTACTATTATTATTATTATTATTATTATTATTACTATTATTATTATACTATTATTACTATTATATTATTATTATTATTATTATTATTATTATTATTATTATTATTATTATTATTATTATTATTATTATTATTTTAGCGCAAGACAAATTTCATATGGAATTCATGATAAAAAGGTTGAAAAACACATATCATGGGGTCTCACAGTAAATTTACAAAAAACAGAATATCTGGCAATAAATAGCAATGAAAGAGAAAATTGAATATTGGAAGAAGAAATCCAAATAGAGCAAGTGAAACAAACTAAATATTTGGGAATAACTATGGATAATATTGAAGGTATAGGCAAAGAGAACATAAAACATAGAATTGAATTGAGTAGCAAAATAATATCATCATCAAATTCCATATGCTGGGATAAGCATATTTGGAAAGACACAAAAAATATATTGGTAAAACATTGGTGGAATCTGTCGCACTTATGGAAGTGAGGTATGGACAATCAATAAGTACTACAAGAATAGATTAATAGCTCTAGAAATGGATTATTTACGCAGAAGTGCCAGAAAGTCTAAATTAGAACATGTCACAAATAAGCAAATTAGAAACATAATGGAAGCAGAACAAAACATAATTGAAAGAATTGAGGAGAAGGAATTAAAGTGGTTAGGACGTGTTTTAAGAATGGAAGATGAGCGATGGCCGAAGGAACTATATGAAGGGCATCCGAACAGAAAGAAGAAAAGAGGGAGACCAAAGTTAACATGGAAGGAAAACATGAAGACAGTAATGCAAGCTAGAGGGCTAAGCATCGAAGATGCCCAAGACCGTAGGCTTTGGAGGTTTGGCACGGGAAGACGGCAGCAGCTGTAAAAACCCGAAGATAGATAGATAGATAGATAGATAGATAGATAGATAGACAGATAGATTATTATTATTATTATTATTATTATTATTATCATCATCATCATTATTATTACTATTATTATTATTATTGTTATTATTATTATTATTATTATTATTATTATCAGGAAATAGAAATCAGTACACCTAGAAGCTTCGGACCGTCGGAACAGGAAACTCGGTGAAATGTTAAGCTATCAACCTGGAGGAAGAAGAAGACGAGGGCGTCCAATCAAAAGACTTTTGGATGGTGTTTCTATTGAGGCCGAAGTAGGTCAAATTTAATTTGTCATTGAGTGAGAAATGATAAACTTAATATTAAATATAAAAAAAGATTGTCTTTCATTTGATACAACAGATGGCTTAAATGTAATTCAGGAAGAATACGTAATGTTAAAATTTTTAAATATTTAGGATCTATTTTAGATAAAAGTGAGAACTTCAACTACAGAAATTGAAAGAAAAATAAATGATAGAAGAAGTATCGTTGGTATGTTGAACTCGGTGCTTTGGAATGAAATATAACACACAGAACGAAGAAAACTATATTTCAAGTTCTGTTACAAAGCATTTTATTATATGGGTTCGAAACCTGGGCAGTTAGTAGAAAACAAGTCAACAAGCTGTTAGCAGTAAAAATGGATGTTTGGAGGTGATCGACAAGAATTTCGAGAAGGTATAAGGTCAGAAGCAGCACAATAAGGGAAATTATGCAAGTTGAAAAAAACATATTAGAAAAAAATAGAAGAAACACGTTTGAAATGGTATGGACACCTCATAAGAATGGAAGAAGAGAGAATACTAAAGAAGATCCTTAATTGGAAAGCTAATGGAAGAAGTGGAAGAGGCAGGCCTAGAAAACTATGAATGGATGGAGTGAAGAGAAGTATGGTAGCTAGAGATTTGAGGGAAGAAGATGCTTTAGACAGGAACTTCTGGCGACAAATCACTTTGGGTTGAAGGAGAAACACTGCATTGTGGATAATTCCTAAAAAAAATATTATACTTACTTACTCACTGGCACTATCGAACCCGTAGGTTCATGGCCGCGCGGACATAAGCTCTCCATACATCCCTATCCTGAGCTAATGCTTTCCAATCATTCTCTGTATAATCCACTTCCCTCAAATCATAGTTAATGTTATTCACCCAATTATTATTATTATTATTATTATTATTATTATTATTATTATTATTATTATTTGGTGTAGCTTCAGCCAGTTAGGCCTATGGGTCACGATTGAACAACTTTTTTTTTAAGTTTGAAAATTTTTGCATCTGTATTGTTTCATCTCCTGATTTTTCTTCTCCGAAAATGTTTCATTCTTTTTTCCTAGATTTCTCTCCGGACACATCCGTAACATCATCATTTTCTTCTTGAAGACTTTCTTCTTTCTTGATATTGGATTTCTCTACTTCTTTATAAACTTGTGTCATCCATTATACCAGTGTCTTCTTCTTTTCATGAAAGATTAGAATATTGTTTGCAAACTGATCTTCTCCAGTGCTCGTAGAAACCAATATTTTGTCTCTTCTTCTTTCTTGATTGTGGTTAAAATCCCCTGATAAATAATTATTATATAATTACCTGATTAAATGTTACGATATAAGTCGGTCCCAATGAACTAGTGGTTACAATATTAACATCTGGTTCCGAGTTTCGTGGGTTCAAACCATTATTATGGTCAAACCATAATGTGGTTAATTAATTTGTCAAGGCGTAAAACACCAGAGTGTTTATTTGTACCTGATGGTACAGTGTAGCGAAACAGCTGTCAGTGAATTATATAATAAATATGAAAATCAAATAAAACTACGTTTTATTTTTATTTAATTAATGAATATGGATTTTCATCAAGTAAACACCAACTCAATTGATTGTTTATTTATTTATTTAGCCTGGTGGAGTTAAGGACATGTGGCCTTCTCTTCCACTCACCAGGACAAACATAATTATGTTACATTTAAAAACAAAACATAAAATATATTACATATCCAACAATTAATTATCTGGTCAAAATTAACAATAATGAAAATAATATAAAATTATGGAATATTCACCTGAAAGGTCCGTCTCCTCAATTTAATTAATTATTTAACTGTAGCGCTTTTGGGACTTGTCCCATCATCGGCAGCCGTCTCCTCAACTTAATTAATTATTTAACTGTAGCGCTTTCGGGACTTGTCCCATCATCGGCAGAATCCTGCCGATGATGGGATATGTCCCGAAAGCGCCACAGTTAAACAATTAATTAAGTTGAGGAGACGGACCTTTCAGGTGAATATTCCATAATTTTATATTAATTTTGAATAATACCTCAACGGAACACATCATGAATCTTATAAAAGTTAATGAAAATAATGTCTAATAATACAATAAAATTAAAAACAATTAAAATTAAAACAAATGAAAGAATGTATACATAAAGGAATAAAAGCTGGAATCTACTATTCATGAAAAGAAAAAAATACAAAAAGAGTAATAAACTGTAATTAATTAATCTATCGCTTATATACATACATATATATATATATATATATGTATATATATGTATATATATATGACATTAGGTAGAAATATTGATACATCTTGATACTATTCCTGTTATATAATGAAAAAATAAAACAAATTATTAATTGTTAAAAGAGTAATATTAGTGAGATATTCCTGTTAATAATTTAATTTTCAATTTGTTTCTGAAAGATGGTAAAGTTTGACAGTCTCTGACATGGGGTGGTATAGAATTCCATGTTCTAGCAAGAAAAATTGTAAAAGATTTCGAATAATAGGTAGTGTGATGAGGAGGGATATAAAGGACAATGTTCTGATGGGATCGGTTCTCTAATTTATGTGTATCAGAGAGTCTAGTGAAGCGGTGTGATAAATAATAAGGTTATGATGTGTATAATATTTCATAGAGAGGAGATAGGGAATGGATGGTTCTACCATCTTATAGACGAAGCCATGTCAATTGTTCCAGGGATGGTGTAACGTGATCAAATCTGCGAATACCACAAATAAAAGGTATGCAAGAATTGTGAATTGAAGTATTTAGGTAAAAATGGTTTTCTTCGGAAGGAAAGAAAAGCCCGTGGATTCTGAATCATACTTTTAGTGCAAGTAGAATAATTTGAAGCCTGAAGAAAAGAGCTCTCTGGGTCTTCTGGTCTTTTGAACTACTACGGTAATGTCCTGAGATGTTAAAGAACATTGGTTGATAATTATTTTGAATACAATGTTTTCATTAAAATTCATCATCATCATCATCATCCTTCACGGATCTCACATCTGTTCAGCCCAGCGCTTTCTTGGTCTTCCCACCGACCTTCGTCCTCCAGGATTATACATCAGTAACATCTTTGGTATCCTATCCTCTCTCATTATTTGCAGATGTTCTATCCAATTGTTCCTGTGTTCTTCTATTTGTTGAAGAAGTGATTGTACTTTTAGTTCCTCTCTAATATTCTCATTTCTAATATGTTCTTCTCTTGTACAACCTTTCTCAGCCCGTAAGAAACTCATTCCCGCTGGCTGAATTTTACATTTTTCTTTTTCCTTCGGGACCCAGGCCTCACTTCCATACATCGCCACTGGTAGTGCCATGGTCTTATCTGCGTATCCTTTCTTAGTTTGTTCTTCAGTGTTCGTCAGATTGTACATGAATATGTTCAAATTTCTGTATTTTCTTATTTATATCTTGTTCTTCAGCCCAAATACTGGAAGTGTGAAACCTGTCCCAACACTTTATCTTCTATTGCTATTTTTGTTCTTACTTGGTACTTTCCATGGAACGCCATTACTTTAGTTTTTGATTTTGAAATTATCATAATATATTTCTTACATATATCATTTAGGCCTAATTGACAGACTGCTTATTGCAGCCTGACCTCTCTGTCAAAAATTAATACTATATCATCTGCAAAACATAATGCATTCAATGTTTTATTTCGTCCAATTTTGAATCCGTTATGAACTAAGTGTTTCCATTCATCAAGAATGTCGTCTGAATATATATTAAAAAGCATTGGGGAAAGGCTAAACCCTTGTTTTAAACCACAGTTCTAATTTCTTCTGTTAATTTTCCATTTATTTCAATTACTATTCTGTGTTTCCTTACAATTAATTTTCTAATTTCTAATAATTGCATCGGCTGCATTGGTTCGGCAAATATATTATTGTTTCTTAGTATAATTTGTTAGTCCATTCTATTTCACCATCATAGTTTATCCTCTCACATTATAGATACTTACACATGTCACACGCCACCCGGGTCTTACAGTCAGTGGCGCGACCTGTCGGGAGAGGCATTTTTAACTATGAATCCACACGACATGGAGGACCTCCGCGAATGGTTAAATTTGTTATTAGTGTTGTTGTTGTTGTTATTATTATTATTATTATTATTATTATTATTATTATTATTATTATTATTATTAGTTTCCAGGTAACGTAGTTGATTCGAACGCAGTGGGCCCGGATTCGATTGCCGATTGGGACAAATTTCGGATTATATTGTTTCCGGATTTTTCCTCGTTTGCAGTACAAATGTCGGGAACGTTTAAGACCAAAAGACTCGGCGAACACCATTTGTTTTACATAATTACCTTATAATTTGCGCCTGTTTAGTGTGGATACCGATATATGAGTGAATAGTATGGCTTGTATTAACTGTTTGTGTTGTCTCGGAAGTGGCCCGGATACAGAGCTGATAACTCATCCGAGGAAACCCTCCATGTCCTTGTGGGTCAAAAAGTGTCTGAATCTAACAGGTCTTCCCTATATAAGACCCGGATGGCGTGGGACACGTAAAAGTACCTAGAACGGAAGAGAGAGGTTAAAGTAAGGAAAAGCAGAAGAACGGATAATTATTTTATATTATTATTATTATTATTATTATTATTATTATTATTATTATTAGTTTCCAGGTAACGTAGTTGATTCGAACGCAGTGGACCCGGATTCGATTGCCGATTGGGACAAATTTCGGATTATATTGTTTCCGGATTTTTACTCGTTTGCAGTACAAATGTCGGGAAAGTTTAAGACCAAAAGACTCGGCGAACACCATTTGTTCTACATAATTACCTTATAATTTGCGCCTGTTTAGTGTGGATACCGATATATGAGTGAATAGTATGGCTTGTATTAAATGTTTGTGTTGTCTCGGAAGTGGCCCGGATACAGAGCTGATAACTCATCCGAGGAAACCTCCATGTCCTTGTGGGTCAAAAAGTGTCTGAATCTAACAGGTCTTCTCTATATAAGACCCGGATGGCGTGGGACACGTAAAATTACCTAGAACGGAAGAGAGAGGTTAAACTAAGGAAAAGCAGAAGAACGGATAATTATTTTATATTATTATTATTATTATTATTATTATTATTATTATTATTATTATTATTATTATTATTATTATTATATTATTATTATTGTTGTTGTTGTTGTTGTTGTTGTTTCAGTGGCCCAATAAGTAAACTAATGTATAAGATGCTAATTTATGATAGAGTTGTTTTAAAGTTTTAGAATTGAAACAGATGAAGAAAGAAGCGAGAATCCGTACACCTGATGCTTCCGTTGCTAGGAAACGCGAAATGTACCAACGGAATTCGTCGTTAAGAGTTTTAATTCCATAATAAACTTTTCTTCGGATACCCTACATAAAGTTACTAGGGTCATAAGTTGAAGTTAATTACTTTGTGGTACATATGTGATGAATTCCTCAGGGATTAGTACTTAGTCCCATTTTAAATATTTTTTCCATTTTAAGAGCTCTTCTTCCACTTCAAACGAATGCGACTGTTTCAAACACAGATTTCCTTCCTAAATTCTATTATTATAACACTGTAAATTTTAAGACTTTTGTGGCAACTTGCAGGGTTTTTTCAGAGATACATCTTAATTTTGAATATTTATGTTTTTTCCCACCGCTGTGGTATTGAGGTAGCGTGCTGCCTTGTCACGCAGGTTCTTGAGTGAGGTATTTTCGGGATGTTTCCTCATCTGTAAAAGAAATGTCAGGATGCTTAGGGTCCAAATTTCCCCGAAAACCATCCGCCATCATCATAATCATTTTTATCATTTCATCGTCATCCTTCACCGGTATGGAAAGCAACGGGAAGCTACCACACCTATAAACCCCTAGTAAAGCTGCAAAGCTTAGCATGAAAATGCAATGATTACAGTGAAAGACCTGCCCTCAGGCAGAATTACTATGGATGGATATGTTTTTTGTTTTCAATTCAGTTTTTAAGTCGTATGAAAATCTTGGATCTAGGCTGTAGTAACATCAGATTTGGACTATGTTTGCCCATTTTGTGTGCATTTATGTACTTTGTGTAAATTCATTGATATTAATGGATATAGGATATGATGATTGGTGATTACGCTTACGTGAATTTTAACAACGGAAAATTTTCACTGATATGTTTTAAAAGTGGTCCTAGCGGTAACATCGTTTCCTTACACGCAGCAGGATCGCGTTAGATCTCCGGTTGGAACAAGTTTTCTGAGTGTGGTTTCTACCGGGTTTTTTCCTCACCTGTAAGACAAATATCAGCAAACTTTTATGCCCAAATAGTCCCCGAACAACATATGACCAACACATTTATCCAATCTTATTCGCCTTGTTTAGTGTGAGTGTATGAATAAATTGTGTATTTCTTGGGTTAAATTGTTCGTGTTGTCTCGTAAGTGGCCTTGGCTTTGAGCTGATCACTCATCCAGGTAGGCTATCCATATCCTTGTATGATCAAAGAGTATTGTGTGATCCAGAGTTTTAAAATCCTCTCATGGCAGATCGTCTCCCTTTAAGGTCCGAGTTGCATGGAGAATGTAAAAACTAGGAAAAGAGTGGTTGAAGTGAGGTAGAGAAAGACGATAAAACACTTTGGGCATTATCCGCACATATGAATATTATTTATAATTCTGTAAATGTAGACTACTACTACTACTACTACTACTACTACTACTACTACTACTACTACTACTACTACTACTACTACTACTACTACTACTACTACTACTACTACTACTACCACTACTACTACTACTACTACTAATAATAATAATAATAATAATAACAATGATGATAATAATTCATCTACCATATGACTCTTACAGCCGAAGTCCGATCCTGGTCTCACCTTTTGGGGTTTCTTGACCAATCTCATATTAGTTATGCTTATTTCCCTACGTATGTCGTGAGTGACATGAAAACATGTCGTCTCAAACTTCTAATAGGCAACTAGGGTATTACATAGGTGGAGGATAGTCTGTTAAATTTTGCCAGTAGCCTCTTTTTTCAGACTTCAGATCCGTTTATGAGCATGAAAATCTTCAAGCTCCGGACTAACGGCTTAAAGTCTCTCCCGGAGGAATTTTCCCTTCGATTTTTCCATCCTAAAATTCCATCAACTTCGGCCGGGTCTTAACTTTGATACTAGATGCAAGGAATATAACCACTAGACAAATATGGCATAATATTAGTATATTGCAATGCGAAGTTGGAAAGTGATTTTTACAGAAGAGAGGATATGATTAAAAACCGAGCGATAGCGAGGTTTTTAATTTCCGAGATTTCAATATTAGATATAGTTTTCTTGATCAAATTTCGGAACTTTCCAATATAAGTAACTGTAGATACAGTTACGTACGCTATTTCGTGCACTATATTCAAGAAAAATGTAATTATATGCCAAAGCTAATAATATAATTTGGGACTTCTGAGAATTTCGATACTTAAATTGATCACCACAATAGAGAATGGGATTCATCATATTACTACATTACATATACTTCATCTTTCGGCTTTAAACTGGAGTTAGATGATTGGCAGGTTGCATTAATTTTAATTGGCAATACAGGAAGCTGAGCAGTGAGAATTTAGCTACCAGTAGGATAAGTGGCAGGATTATTATTCCGGACGTGAGTTATTACCAGTAAGAGCTTCGCTTTCAAGCTCGAGTAGGCCGACCAATATAATTTACATATCAACAAGTTACTAAAAAGAACAGTTGTCATTTTAATCAATATTAGGCCTACTCTATAATGTAAATCTCACTTTTTAAAAATATGTTTAATGTTTTTTATCCTTAATGTTACTCATACGGTTATCACGTTTTAAGAAAATTATATATTTTCATTTGGTCTTCTTCCTCTTATTCTTTTTCTTCCTTACATGGTTTAGGCCATAAAGGCTGTCCCAACCTCATTCCATCTCACAAAGGAATTGTCAACTATTGCATGCTGAAACTTACTTTGAAATGTCTCCCAGATAAGCGTTGTGATATACCAAGACAGAGTCCAAAAACGTATGTGCTGTTTATAACTGCAAAGTACTAAAATCCAGCGCCAACTCGCTCTTTTAAACTACAGGGAAGAAATACAATTCCTGACTTGGTGAAATGGATAACCCTGACAACTTACCTGCGCGCCGCGTCCCGCCACACATCACTATGCTTTACTCGCACAGAGAGTCCATCCGCTTCGCACATTAGGTTTCCATTGCTGGATTCTGGCTTAGATTGCTGTGCCTTTGAGTTAAAAGGATAGGCCTTTTTTCACACGGCCTTGGTACATCGCAGCGCTTCTCTGGGAGAAATTTTACGGTAGGTTTTGACAAGCAATGGTTAGCAGTTCCCTTCTTAAACATAATGATCCTGGACGACCAAAACTGACAAGAAAACTGTCTGTCATTGCATGCCGAAACATTTAATAGATTGAATACGCGCGCAATGCAGAATATGTTGGGATTTCTATTGTTTCATAATGGCCGCTTTCTATAGAATTTCTTAAAAATTTGGTAAAGAAACCGTTTGAAAAGAGAGAGAAACAACTTATTTTGAATGTTTTCAAATAGTTTAGTTAAAAATATCCTTCATTGGCCATTGAGGATGTGGTGAAAAGAACAGCAGAATTTATAGGCGAGTCAGCATAGAGCATATATACTGCTCATAATTAAATTCGAAATAAAGGATATCTATGGACATCACGGAAAAAGTGTAAACTTCTTACTAGGTATCCCCAATATTTGTGACATAAATAAATAAGAAGTTCCTAATTGTAGGTACCACCTTACCTTGTATTTAATCTTATTTCTCGTAAAATACGATGTTCGACCAAGAACAATATTTCTATCGAAAACAGTTCCTTACACAATTCAGTCATATGGCGGGTAAAAGTAGAACAAAGGTTCCCACAATAGACGGAGTTGATAGAGTAATACCTTATGCAAGTTTATTTGCAGCTCAACAGAAACTTAGCTCGGAATTAATATATTATTTTACTACCCAATACCCGGCGTGCGCTGCTACGCCTAAATAAACGAAAATTAATTGCTTTTATGTTTAGTTGAATAAGTAAAAGCAAAAATAATTATAAATTTATATTTTTTAGATACCCCGTGCTGATTACTCGGCGTTGCCTGGGAATCTACTCATCTCGATCTTCTTGGCATAAATGAGCTGAAAGACACAAATTAATGTTCTTCTTACGATTAGTTGAATAAGCAAAATGAAAAATAATAATAATGCATATCGTAATTAAGTTTCCCCGTGCTGATTACCCGGTGTTGCCCGGGAATCTAATTATCTCGATCTACTTGGCATAAATGAGCTAAAAGACAAAATTCGTTATTGTGAGTTATCCGTAAAAGAATACTCGCCATGTGCTGCTATGCTTACACAGGAATCTACGTACTTGTCTCGATATTCTTGGCATCAATGAAAGACAAAAATGGTTATTGTGAGTTATCCGTAAGAGATAAACATAGGCCTATGCTGTCACGGACATTTTTGTAGAGCTTTTTGAGATATTCAATGCTGTGTACATTAATGTTGTGTATTTGTTATGGTTTAGGCAGCGTAAGCCATTTAAGCGTCCAAAGATCTACCTTTATCACGTTTTATACTACGAAGGGCGATTTTTAAGGGTGTAGGAGTTGAGAATCACAACTTTTTTATATCCTATGTTCATCCCGGGAATCTCCTGAACATTTTACAAAGAGCCCCATCACAATCGGATCAACGGTATGGCCGCGCATAAAGTACAAACAAACAAACATTTATTTTTATATATTAGCAGATAAGCATGGAGCAAAGTAGTGTATGTACTTCGCGACCATAGTACCGGTAATATTATGCCCAAAAATCTAAAAGACATTCTTATACATACTTTTATTTCCAATGTCACATAAAAAGTTATCCTTTGAAAATCTCGAGTTTTTCTTTCATTTCTAATTACGCAAAACAAATACGAGGGAGAAAGTGTGAACATAAAGGGTAGAATTGTCATTGAATGCAAAATTTAAAAAAACGCACAGCTGGCATTCATGATATGAGAATGATGATGCGGATGGAAGTGAAAAGGGCACTAACATTACTTCTGATATGTAGCACATGAGTTTCAAAGTTTCACTTTAGTTTTTTTTTTTTGAGGGTGTGGTTTTGTTCCGGTAATTTCTGGTTGAACTTCACATGAGTATAAAGTGAATAGCCGGATAGAAGGCTGGACTAAAAGCTTTATAGCTCTCTGTGTGAGGATGTGGCAACATTATATGAGAATTCATTCCCGTCGTCTTTCTGTTACCTTTAGTCATCCCCTCCAAGTTTGCTTTTATTGCCTGGAAATTGAGCAATATAGCTTTCAGTTGCAAAGCACAATATAAAATTAATACAAGTAATACATTGTTTATATTATTATAAAGGTTAGCTTTCATATTAAAAATATCTAATATTCTGAGAATAACAATTTAATGACAAGTGAGGGAACTTTTGAAGAAATGGCTGAATTCAAATATCTAGGAACAATAATTATAAATAGGAATGAGGTGCAAAACAAAATTAAACGTTAGCTCAATTCTGAAAACGCATGCTATGATGCATTACAGAGGTTTTTGTCGCCCCAACTTATCTAAACAATCGTTAAACTGAAACTGTATAAAACTGTTATTCTATCTATCTAATCTTCGGGTTTTTACAGCTGCTGCCGTCTTCCCGTGCCAAACCTCCAAAGCCTACGATCTTGGGCATCTTCAATGCTTAGCCCTCTTGCTTGCATTAATGTCATGTTTTCCTTCCATGTTAACTTTGGTCTCCCTCTTTTCTTCTTTCTGGTCGGATGCCATTGATATAGTTGCTTTGGCCATCGCTCATCTTCCATTCTTAAAACATGTCCTAACCACTTTAATTCCTTCTCCTCAATTAGTTCAATTATGCTTTCTTCTGTTATTCTCTCAGTTATATTATATGGATGCAAAACATGGTCTTCTGAAATTGGTATGATGTTAGATCCCACAATTCGTTTTGAGACTCATAGTGGCCAACCTGAGGAAGTTGACTCTGAAAAGAAAGCCATATATGAGCCAACAATTGACTATTACAAAGATAAATACCAACTAGATACGTAGTATAACTGTCACAAGATTGATGATCGGGGCAAGAGGTACTATACCAGGATTCTTAGCCAAATCTTGGAATTCCTTTGATTTGGACAGGGTGTATCTTTGTAAAATTGCCATCGCTGCAATTAGAGGATCAATTTAAATTTTAAGAAACCATATTTACAAAATGTCTACTTTATAGTACGTTTACTTCAATTAGGCCTACAATTTGAATTTTTTAAAATGTATTTACAAAATGTATTTCATCAATTCCAAAAATTAATTGTCAGTATCACTTTGTCCTTGAGGCAATCCTCTAATGAGGAAAGTTGTATATAATAAACAAATAATGGTGGGGATAAGATTACGAGTATTTGAGAATAAATTATGAAAATATTTGGATCAAAGAGAAAAGAATAAGACTATATAACTGTGAGCTACATGATAATTATGGAAGTCAGATATAATAAGAACTGTGATGGGTAGGACATGTGACACGAATGGGGAATAAAAGATGGGGCATGAATACTCCATATAGGAAAACCAGAGAAAAAGCACTCAGTAGGTAGGCCAAGGATGAAGTGGGAAAATAACCTGAACCACGATTTGAGGGAAGTAAATTATGCAGGGAATGATTGAAAAATAATAGTTCAGATATTGGTTCGCATGGAGAGCTTATGTTCGCGCGGCCATGGATCTGCGGGTTCTATAGTGCCAGTGAATGAGATAGTTAGTTAGTTAATAATAAAGATATACTAACTTATTACCTTGATAACTGAAAAATTATATTCCATCTTGAAAAAACTTCTCGACATCTGTTTTGAGATCGGAACAGTGGTCTAACTCCCTGAAAATTACATGATGATAAAACTAAAATTATCTGAACTTGGAGCTAGACGCGTTAATACAGAACAACTTTGCTCAAACTTTAATGTTTTAAAATGGACTATTTGCTAGGTCTGAAATTAAAATTGGGTAGCCGAACTCATCGCCAATATAAAATTGCAAATTCTTGGACAATTTTAAAGATATTTCTGATGTTCAGATTATATTAATTATGAAAATTTGAACTTATTGGTGCAATAATTATTGAGTTTCAATAGGTACAATTTTTAAAAACAAAATATCTAGCAACCCATGAATATAAAAAAAAATATATTTAATTTCAAAAATTTTATACTGATTTACATTTCAAAAAGTAAGTATGAAAAGGGTGCTAGTATTCTTAAATAATTTTGTTTCTAACAAACTTTAATAATAATTCAAGGCGTAATAAATTACAGAAGCAAAACTTTATATTCATTTTTTTCATGTCATCTATCAGGCACGTCCTAGAGGACCCAAAAGATGAAATCGAATACTTAGAATAGAATTAATTATAACAAATGTTAAGAATCACTTTTTTCGACAACCGGTATAGTGCCTACCAGTGAGCTTAGAATGCAGTTTGTTGACCATCCATCCATCCATCCATCCATCCATCCATAGTAATTCTGCCCGAAGGCAGGTCCTTCACTGCAATCATAGCATTTTCATGTTATGCTTGCAGCTTTACTAGGGAATTGTAGGTGTGATAGCTTCCCGTTGCTTTCCACACCGGTGAAGGATGATAATGGTGATGACCATATGATTTCGGGGACCGTTTGGGCCTTAAAGTTTTCGTAACATTTGTCGTACAGGTGAGGAAAAACCCCGATAAAAACCTCACCCAGAAAAACTGTCCCGACCGGGGATCGAACCCGGGCTCGCTGCGTGACAAGGCAGCACGCTACCTCGAGATCACAGCGGTGAACTTGTTGACTATAGAGACAATGAAAATACTTAGAGAAAAGGCCTCTTAGGTGTTAGGTACACCACTGCTTACATGGAAAATAAATGCATGATGGTTTGACCCAAAGAAAGACAATGATAGAAATATTTAATACACAAACCTGTCTCTATCTCTCTCTCTCTCATTCTACTTAGAAACCATGTCGTGGCCTCCAGTAATGTTGTACAGTACACTGTAGCAGACAGAAGATGGTGAAGGAGATTGTCAAAGGGCTCGAAACTTGACTTCTTCGGATAAAGGAACATACCTGACAGAAAAACAAGCAAGTTCAGGCGAATTGTGATCTCAGTTCCACCAGAGACGTACTTCACTCTAATGCATTCAGGGAAACATACCTATTTCTATTCTCACATTAAACAGTAGCAATAAATTCAAATTGCAGAACACAACGGGGAAGTCTAAAGCACAAATCGATGAATGAATTCTGAGACCCTGACTAATATCAACAATGATCTAAATTCTCGATAGATTGATTTATAATAAGGGGCGGATTCCTATGAAATGTCATATTTTCACCAAAGCCTATATTCTAAGCTTCAAGTAAGTAAACACATTTATATACACCTTATTATTAAGATTAAGTGGTTTTTATTGGGTCTATAAAAGTCATATTTCTCACTTTTTCAGATCTTTGGTCATACTTTTGCATATTTCTATGTTAAAGTCATATTTTGGTTTTTTAATAGCCTAGCCATCAGGCGATTGTAAATAAGCAACACTGTATCTGTATAAAAATCGTCAGTTTCACAGTACACTTGTTTCCAAGGTTTCTGTTAACAGGTAGCAAACGTTTGCACTGGACAATAGAAGATTTCTTTTTTTCTTATGATACAATTGCAAATGTATATGAATGAACAACTAATATAGTATTATTCATTCAATTATAAGGTCATATTTTTATCTTTTTAGTTCATAAATGCATGCATATTTTCCATTTTTATTAATATATAGGATGTATTAACAGATATTTGTCATATATAAATAATAATAACATATATAAACTTGGAATAAATATAAATAATTATATAATAAGATTTATATAAATATAAACCACTTAAATTTAAATATAACTTTATTATATAATCATTTATATATTATTAGGAATATATATATATGACCTATTATATATACTTATTTACTTACTTACTCACTGGCACTATCGAACCCGTAGGTTCATGGCCGCACGGACATACGCTCTCCATACATCCCTATCCTGAGCTAATGCTTTCCAATCATTCCCTGTATAATCTACTTCCCTTAAATCATAGTTAATGTTATTTTCCCACCTCATTCTTGGTCTACCAACTGGGCGTCTTCCCTCTGGCTTTCCTACAAGAAGCTTCCATGCAAGTCTTTCATTCCCCATACGTACAACATGTCCTGCCTATCGCAGTCTACGAGACTTAACTGTTCTTTTTATATCTGGTATATATATATATATATATATTATATTTAAATAAATTAAATATATATATAATTAAATTAATTATATATATAAGGTTATATAATTAAATACGGACTAATAACAAATATATTTACTATATTTACATAAATAAGTGAATATATATATATATATATATATATATATATATTAATCAATTATTTAATAACATAATTTAAGTTTTTATCTAAAGGGGGTAACATTAAATTGGAATATATCTACATATGTGTAATGATATCCACGATAGAGCATGTACTTTGATGTACTGCAGTTTTTTTGCATCCTTTATATGTAGTTAATTTTCAAACAAGTTAATTTTAATAATTGTGATTTTAACTTGACTTAGCAAATGAAGTGTTGCTAAGGAGAGATAAATTAGGCCTACTTTATAAAGTAATCGGAGTGGCAAAGTAAAACAAAAATAGTACTTTACAAAATATGCATATATGTTTCATAGTAAACTGCAGTTCTAACTGAAATTATCACAGAATAAAATCTGAAAAGTTAATACAAAAACTTATATACCCAATTAATCAGCTCATAAATGCACCGTGTAATTCAATTGCGCAATGTTTATTCACTCCTGAGCTATATAGATTTTTAGGTTAAAAGTTCCAAAAGAAGGGGAATTTTAAAGATGATAATATACCATACATTAAAGAATTCTAAATATTTTATATGTATGAAGACATTGTACATGTCTTTCCATCGATATAAAAGAAATTGTTATAATCGAATGTGGTGCAACAGAATTCAAGTAAGGAAACTAATTTTCATTACCAAATTTGATAGTTTAATAGAATTGAAATATATTTTTTTATTTATAGACAATATTTATTTACGAAATTAAATGATAATACATGAATGATAGCTAATAAACAAACCTCAAATATACTATATTAAAGTAAATTGCAATTCCAACATATCTCTAACAAATTTATGACTGAAACATAATATATTCATATGGGACTCCCTATCATTTAACTATATATTCAGTCAATTGATTTCAGTTTTTAATAATAATAATAATAATAATAATAATAATATTCGTTATTATTAAATATTATTATTATTATTGTTATTATTATATTATTAGACGATAGAGAAAAATAATAAAATACAACGCATAAATTGTATTAAATAACATTAAGAAACTGGTGCTGGAAGTAAATATCAATAAAACTAAATATAGGCCTATGGTCACGTGAATAAACAAACTAGGTAATTAACTTCATGGCGCGACAGGCCTAGAAGGCCCTTGGCCTACCAGCCGGCTGCTGGCCTCACATTCACATGTGTTAATCACAGAGGTAGACGATTATCCAGCCCGTTTAGGGATGACATTTGGTCAACATGTCGGGTACCCCAGCGGTTATAGCTAGTTTTCTCAACCTGGAGCCGCTACTTATTGTAGCTACCCAATGTCTCAAGATGCTGGGTTGGGGGCACCTGTCCCCATACTGGCCGAAATGGCATGAGGAAATGTATTCCACATGGAGACCCGAACCAGCGCAAGTCCCCTAGCATTACGCCAAGGCATCTTGCCTTAACCACTCGGCTACGGCATGGGTAATACATTATCTAATGCAATTGAAGAGTTATTGACAAATGAGTGAAATTTTTAAAATATGACTGTATTCAAATATCTATGAACAATAATTACAAACAGGAATGAATTTCACTATTTTGAATTTGAACGAGTATAAGTAATAGATAGGAAAAATTGTAGAATAAAAATATTACTGCAGACTTCATAATAATAAATAATAATAATAATAATAATAATAATAATAATAATAATAGTAATAATAGTAAACAAAAACGTATAAGAATACAATAGAAAATGAAGTTTGAGTCTAAAAAAAATAAGTCTCTCCCCTCCTGCCTATCTACTTATGAGTTCACGCAACGACGAAATGTAGGCAAAATTACAAATGTTTCAAACATTTCTCTCCGTATTTCAAGCATTTTTCTATAAAAAATTCAAAATAATTCAAGTAACCCATAGCAATGAATGATGCACAGTGCTCGATCGTTGAGAAATTCAGACAAGTTGAATGAATTGGCACTCAGGAATTCTACACGGATAACCGTGGTATGGATGAATTTATAACATTGGTCATATAAATCAGTCAGAAAAGCCGAAATAGACTATTAGTTGCGAGGAATGTTAGAGTAATTTAATATTTGAATATTACATTAAATTATTTCTGAATGGTACATTCAGAATCGATTTTATTCCATTTACATTCTATTAAACGAATCGTCATTGAATATTTGGTTCCACAAGAGAATTCCAACAAGACAATTTCCGTATTAGACCTATCTAGAGCGCAGTGGCCGTAAATCTGAAATTATCTATCATAAAGCGGTTCACTAATGGAATACAAACAGTTGAAACCACAAATCGAGCATAAGACATTTTACGTTACCTAACTAAGCAGTAACAGTAATACAGTAATATAGGGTGAAACAGTACACTACCGACAAACTTTAACAGTTGTTCGTAGGTTATGTTTAAGTGCTTTCATATAGGTATCAGGTGAGTTATTAAGACTATTTAACTTATGCCCCAAATGGGAGTCAATGACCAATCACGTTTCAATGATTTCTGTTTTACAACCAATCAGAGTCGTGTTTCACGAAATATTTATCAGTGTTATAATTACCATATTAAACAAAGCTCCTCCTTTTTAATATTCTGAACAGGTCTGACCGTTATTTTGCAGTGACTGAGCCTATAAGAATTACGGCTACCAGATTGTATATATAGTGCATACATGTCAACATTTGTAGCAATTGATTATACCACCAAAAAAAGAAACCACTGTTTGCACTTTCTTAAATGTATTTTTTCCCAGGTAATAATCCAGAAAAATATAATTGTCATATTTACATCATACGACATCAGAAATGAATTAATATACAGTTTGATGTGTTTCATTTTTTCTCCACTAGAGAGAATTCTTACAATATTGCTTTTCTTTGGCAATAAATAGTATGATCTGGTTGCAGTGATAAACAAAAGAAGCAGATGAAGCATACCAATCGTTTCTCATTTCTTTTCAAACATCGTCGTTTACATTGAATATATAAATATTTTAAAATAACTATAGTTAAATAATGGTTTGTGAGTAAACAGCTTAATTTTATTCGTTAAATAGCCCTAACAAATGCCACTCTTGATTTCCAAATTCTCTAGATAAATTCACTCCTCACTTCGTGAGTCGTGAATTTATCGACAATTTGGAAATCACTCGTGGCATTACTTATGAATAATATTGTAACGCATTGTTGGGCTTCTGAAATTAGAGGGAGAGGCGAAAATCAAGTCTCGCCTTATATGGTAGCAGAGAATTCGTGAGTTTGCGACTCATGAGGCATGAATGGGGAATGAAAGATGGGCATGGAAATTCCTATTAGGAAAACCAGAGGGAGCACTCCCAGTAGATAGACTAAGAATGAGGTGGAAGAATTACAACCATAATTTGAGGAAAGTAGATTATACAAGGAATGATTAGAAAGCATTAGCTCAGGATAGGGATGTATAGAGAACTTATTTCCTCGAGGCCATTGACCTACGAGTTCGTTAGTGCCAGTGAGTTAATTAGATACAATCAAAATATCATGAACGCTCTTTCCATTTTAACTGTTCTATTAGAGAAAACATTCCTCTTTAACCTCACTGGCATATAATTGGCTACAATTCTGCAACTACTTCATTATCTTTGAAAGTTTCCACTTTAAAAATGTAATTACATGACAAACATTTTTATTTATTTTGCATGCCCAACGTTTTATATATGTTCAAAAATATCATTATACATATAAAATTTCAGAAATATATTCAAACTAACAGATCGAATAATAGGAACGCCTGGAAAGAATATGTTGATAGAATGCCAGAAGAAAGATTTCCAAAATCATTGCTAAATTACAAACCACACGGAAGGAGAAATGTTGGACGCCCACACAGAAGATGGTCTGAGCAAATTTAAAAATTATAGCTTTAATGAGACTGGAACGAGCCAACAGGCTTATTCCCTGGATGATGAAGAAGAAGAAGACGTATAGAATTTAGCATTCATAACATATTATTCAGGTTTTTATAATTTAAAAAAATACTTTTTGGTTCTCCGACGACTGTCGGCCTAGAGTGAAATCCAAATACTTCACAATGATAAATGTAGAAACTAAATGTGTTTTTAAACCGAATTTTTAATTAGGCTATGTTCACTGGAAGTGGCTGAATTCAAATACCTAGGAAAATAATTAAATATAGCAATGAGATGCACAAAGAAATTAAACAAAAACTCAATTCTGGAATCGCATGCTACCGTAATATGCATTACAGGGGTTCTTGTCGTCCCGACTCCTCTCAAGAACGTTAAACTGAAAATATATAAAACTGTTATTCTTCCAGTTACATGGATGCGAAACACGTACTCTTACTTTAAGGGAGGATAAAAGATAAGAGTATTTGAGATTAAAGTTCATAAGAAATTTTTGGACCAAAGAGAGATGAACGAACACACGAATGGAGAAGACTTCATCTACATGGTCTTTATAGGAAACCAGATATAATAATAATAATAATAATAATAATAATAATAATAATAATAATAATAATAATAATAATAATGCTTTATATTAATACGGCTCGTAAAGTGCCATAGGCAGGTCATGTGACACGAATGGGAATGAAAAAAGGGACATGGAAGTTTCTTGTAGGAACACCAAAGGGAAAGCGCCCAGTTGGTAAAATAAGAATGAAGTGGGAGAATAATATTAACCATGATTTGAGGAAATATATTATACAGGTAATGATTGGATATTAATTCAGCAAAGGGATGTATAGAGAGTTTATACCCTTGCGGCCATGAACCTAAGGGTTCGATATTGTCAGTGAATTAGTTATTTCTAGTACATACTCGACGTGAAAGGGTTAAGAGAGCCGATTAAAGTGAATTAGCGCTTACAATATTTGCAACGTGTAATCCTTTATATTAACCCACATACATTGAACTCCATCGACACGACCCATATGGAAGTACTAGATATGCTCATTAGAGTGTTTGAAGCTTTCTCAGTGAACCGTGCTAAGCATAATAGCCTGTTAACCTGGTGGTTCGAAATAGAACGTAATTATCGACATTTTTGGCGATAATATTGGACTTAGTTCTGCTCTTAAAACATATTACTCCACTCCTATCCATATACATTATCTATACCTCATCTCTCTCGCCGATAACCTTCTAAAATAGATGAGAATGTTTAACTTTGTATGCCTTACTAGAGATATTTTATATCGGTAGCAAAAAGTAATCTTTTTCAGCTACATTTTTTATCGCCGAACGATATTGTTACAGTAGCCAAGTAATTATTAGTAGGTAATAATAATAATAATAATAATAATAATAATAATAATAATAATAATAATAATAATAATAATAACAGTCACAAAGTCTGGCAGAAATCACAAGAACAACACTGGTCAACATGATTTTTGTCTCATGAGTACCAATAGTTGTACTTAATACAGTTTTTATCGTGTTTTCAAATATGTATTCGGAATCTCTCCATCACCCACAGTTTTTTTCATTTCAATTTCAATTAATGGATTTAAATAATTATTTTTTAATAAACGTTTTTTCGTATATTTGTCCATTGTAGAATAAAACCAAAAGAGCTAACTCGGGAGATTTCAGCCATGGAAAAGAGATATCAAGACAAATGGAATCCTAATATGCTGGCCGATTTTTGTTGGACCTTCAAGAGGGATGCTTCACAGGCGAAATATAGTAGAAAATCGTCATTTCTTACTTTCTAGGTGAGTCCGAATGTTCAAATATTGTGTAGTTACGAATGTAGAAAATATTAAAGTGTTCGAAATTATAAATTCCTGTCTCTCGGAAATCTTGCGTGATGGAGAAAAACCGATAACATATTTGAATTCAGAAGAAAACATACAATGAGAATCGCTTATTTTTCTTTCTGATACAAAAAAATATTTATTTAGGCTCAAAATCTGGAAATACATGATATTATGCATTACAAGAACACTTGTCTCAGCTTCTCTAAAAAAAAGTTGAACTTAAAATATATAAAAGTGTTATTCCCCCAGTTATATCATATGGATGCGAAACATGGACTCTTACTTTAAGGGAGGAGAAAAGATTATGAGTATCTGAGAATAAAGTTCTTAGGACAAATTTTGGAACAAAGAGAGATGAACAGACAGACGAATGAAGAAGACTATATAACAGTGAGCTACATGATCTTTATAGGGAACGAGATATAATAAGAACAGTTAAGACTCGTAGACTGCGATGGGCAGGATATATGGCACGAATGGGGAATGAAAGAGAGGCATGCAAGTTTCATCATCATCATCATAGTACATTCACGAGAGGCATGCAAGTTTCATATAGAAAACCCGTGGGAAAACTCTCAGTTGGTAGACCAAGAGTGAGATGAGAGAATAACATCAACCGTGATTTGAGATTAATAAGAGGATAATTGGAAAGCATTGGCTCAGATAGGGATGTATGGAGAGTATATATTCGCGCAGCTATGATCCTAGTGGTTCGATAGTGCCAGTGAGTTAAGAGTTTAATGCAGAAGATCATAAGGTATTATTTCTACTTTACCAGGGTTACGTCAGTCTTTAACAAATAAGTTTTTAGTAGTAATTCGAAACTCTGTGTGAAAAAGCCGACAAATTTTGTTCAGGGGCTATAAGTTTGAGGATAGATATCATGTTATACGCAGAAAATCATCGACGTGAGATCAAGGCTTTACATCTCTTCCAAAATAAACCGTACTCAGAATTTTACGTTCTCAAAAATTCCATCGAGACCGACCTAATTTGAACCTGCGAACTTCGGAAGCTGAAGTGAATACAGTAACAAGTACATTGTAGGGAGATATAGAGTATTTTAATCAATAGAAGTGTTGTTGGGTAAACAAGGAAGGATAAAGTTGGGAATCAATAAGAACAACAGTGAATGTTCAACTTTTCAACTTCTGCAAAATAATGTATATATTAACTCGGATGCTTTGCCCAGATAAACTGAATCAATTGTAACTAAACAAGTATACGAAATCTGAATTAATGGACTAAGGTAACCCCAACAATAATGATATATTAATATAAACCCAAAAAAATAAAATATAAACTATAGGTTTATCCGGAGGAAGACCACGTAAAACACGTCATGTTAGTATTCTTGAACTTAAAAAGAATCGGTAAGTGACACGAGGAAAGAACAGGAAGAAAGTTTTAAATAGAAAGCAATGGAAGGCATTTTGTAAAACCTCAACACTTCCTCAGATGCAAGAGGACTGGACTACTTCTCTTAGTTGTAGTAGTAGTAGTAGTATAACTTAATTCGAGGCATATGTAATTTTCTAAGTACGTATAATTTAACATCTCAGATCGTTAGTGTCTCGATTCAAACCATGGAGTGAAAGGATAGACACTTTTCTTGAGAAAAATTAATTTCAAGGCTAAGGGTATGGAAATCTTACTCAGAATTTTAAAGTTCTAATAAAATGCACTGGGTTTGATCTCGCGAATCTTAGATCCAGAAACCAATATGGAACTGACTAGATAATTTGTCACACATCTGTCTTTGTTAAATGTACTCCCTATATCATAAGTGAAAGAAAATCTATTCTTCCAATATATAAGACCCATGAACTTTTAGCTTTTTTTCAATATAATAAATAATAATAATAATAATAATAATAATAATAATAATAATAATGCTTTATTTATTCTGGCAGAATTAAGGCCATAAGGCCTTCACTTCCACTCAACCAGCACAAATACAAATATAGATATACACTATACTAATTATAAACAGTTAAAGAAAGATACATTAAATGTAGCAATGTAAATTTCATGTACAAACAACATTTTATACGATAATAACAATAATCATACTTACGATAATAATAATAATAATAATATAAATATGATAAATTATACGAGGAACACCAATTAATATATATACCTTACACTGGGTAATAATGAAGTCGAGTTTAAAGCAAATGTAAATTTAGATTTCTTTAAAAAGATGCCAATGTCCGGCAGCCCCTTATTTCTTGTGGTAGGGAATTCCAGTTGCGAGAAGTGAAGATGGTATATGCCATGGAATGATGTGATATCCTAAGTTGCGGTTTATTAAGCAAGGCAATACACCAATATAAAAAATACACGAGTCTTAGGAATGTACAAGAAAACATTTATCAAAGAAATTTTTTGTAATATTCCTTGTAATTAAGTTAACTTTACCCTCACATACTAATATGCAAAGACATTTATTAGAAAAATAAATAAAATGTTTACTTTATATTCTAATTAAACATATATTGTAATTTTATTATTGGTAGAAGTGAAAATGAATACACAAAAATTCATTAAAACATACAGTAAGAAATTCATTAATAATATATTTTACTCTATTCATCTGGAATTTACCTGAGAAATACAAACTTAATCACGTAATGCATTTCAATTACTGTTTCGAACGTAATGCATGCTGTATGATTATTTCACTTCAATCAACGGATGAGCGTACATTTTTAATCGCAAATGAACTAGATAGCCGTCATATTTTAAAAAAACAAAAAAGGTAAATAGTTTGTAATTTGATAAAATTGTATTTGACATTACAAAAATGAAACAATCTATAGATTATGATAATAAGCAATAAAAAAAGCCTTCTATTGAAACGAAAACAATGTTATAAAATTAAATAAAACATAAGTTCGTTTTGTAAAAATTTATCTGTTTAAATTAAAACTAGTGATGATTTGAAATTGATTTTCGCGATCCTACGGCTATAGGGCATATAACGTTATATGGTCCTCCGCTGCTGCCCTTAAAACTTGCATGTTGTAATACCGTAAAGAGACTTGATTGCTATTGTATTAGAATATTCCGGGCTATAAATACAAAAATAATCTTGCATCTACTCGTAAATTACAATAAACATAAACGATTGCATGTTATATATACAATACAATTGGTATTTATAATGTATTTTGATTTACTCTAGATTTAAGGAATTAAATATAATATGTGTCCCGCGCCGTAGCTGAGCGGTTAAGGTAGGAAGCCTTGGCGCAGAGCTACGGGACTTGCGCTGGTTCGAGTCTCCATGGGGGAAGAAATTTTCTCATGGTATTTCGGCCAGTATGGGACCGGTGCCCACCCAGCATCGTGAGGCAATTGGGTAGCTACAATAAGTAGCGGCTCCAGGTTGAGGAACCAGCTATAACGGCTGGGGGACTCGACATGCTAACCACATGTCACCCCTACACTGGCTGTTGATCATCTACCTCTGTGATTGACACATGTGGATGTGAAGGGCCAGCATCCGGCTGGTAAAAAGGGCAACCGCTGAAAAGTGGAAAGACCCTCAATCGGAAATATAATATGTACAAGATATAAAAAAAGAGAAAGAATTATTAATGACATAGTACAAATTTAAATAAATAGAGAAAAAAACGAATTATTAGACAACAAGTAACTGTATATGCGTGACTTAAAAGTGCCAAGTTGCAGCAACCCCTGATATCTTGAGGAAAGAAATTCCAAGAACGGGCAGAGGCTACTGTGAAGGAAATAGCATAAGAGGGAATGCTATGAACAGGGATTCTTAGCAGATTTCAGTGGCGAGTTCTTCTAGGTGATGTTCCCTGGTCGGAGGCTCGGCCAGTTACGGATCACGGTCCTATAGTCCAGAATCTTGTAATACAATGGCTACCTCCGTAAACCCTGCATTCTGCAATTATTATCATACCCTTTATTTTTTCTCCAGACACAAGCTTCTTACCATGAAAACAATGTTTGAAAACACAATTTCATATAATTTCTTGGTATGGCTCTAGCAACATTTTTTATAAAATACTAATACGTAGTAGAATGATATGTAATCTTATTGCATAATACAGGGTAATTCAGAAAGAAGGAACAGGCTTCAAATATTTATTTCTTCCAAACTACAAAAAATAGAAACACAATTCCAACGTTCCTGAAAAGAGAAAAGTTTGAAATTCCGATCATGGCCGCATTTCTCTAACCACGTCCTACGTTACATGAATAATACCATTCCAGGACGTTGGATTGGAAGTGGAGGAGCAGAAAATCAATTTCATCGTCGGTGGCCTCCCAGGTCACCAGACTTAACACCGTGTGATTTATCCCCCCTATGTCCAACACTCTTGAAAATCTGCGACATCGAATTGTTGAAGCTATGAATTCGGTAACCAGTGACCAGCTGATTCGTGTGCGGCAAAAAGATTATATATTTGTCGTGCGACACATGGTGCTCATATCGAAAGCATAAAATAGTGAATTTTTTTTTCAGGAACGTTGGAATTGTATTTCTAATTTTTGTAGTTTGGAAGAAATAAATGTTTGAAGTCTGTTCCTTCTTTCTGAATACCCCCATATTAATAACAATATTCATTTCATCTGCTTTAGTTTAACTTGTACTAAAACTGTTCAAGAAAATTACGTTCTCCTTTCACGTCCCTTATATTATGAAAATGATTCAACTAATATCACCATTATAATGTAATCAGTCCATCGCTGTGGTCTTGAGGTAGCGTGCTGCCTTGTCACGCAGCGGGCCCGGGTTCGATCTCGGTCGGGGCAGTTTTTCTGGGTGAGGTTTTCATCGGGGTTTTTCCTCACCTATAAGACAAATGCCAGGAAAACTTTAAGGCCCAAATGATCCCCGAAATCATATGGCCATCGTCATCATCCTCATCATTATCATCATCATCGTTCACCGGTGTGGAAACCAACGGGAATCTACCACACATACAATTCCCTAGTAAAGCTGCAAGCATAGCCCTCGGGCAAAATTACTATGGATGGATAATGTAATGCATGAATAAAATTATGTATGTTTTTAACATAAAGTCCATAAAATAAAGTAGTAGTTTATCGGAAACACACAAACTTGTCTTGATCAATAATTTAAGTAAGATCTTGCTTCTGTCCACCTCTTCACTTTCCTTCCTACATTCCTCGAACCTCTTTCTAGCAGTTAAATGCTGATTTTGGTAACCTTGTTACATTCATTCTTTCTACATGTCTAAACCATTTATATCTATATTATTTTATTATATCATTCAATGGACATATATTTAACTCTGTTCTTATATCTTCATTATTTTTCCGATCCAATCTTGTCCAGCCTTTTGTTCTTCAAAGAAACTTGATTTCTACGCTTTGTATTCCATTTTGTAATTGTTTGGTCATTGCTCAAGTTTCACTCCCATAAAGAAATACAGGAACTGCCAATGTTTTATAAAACTTCAGTATATTTTCTTGTTTTGTTCTTTAATTTTCTATTTATAGTTTCACACATCATTTAAAATCATATTTACGTCTCTTTGAGTGTTTGTGTTTATAGTAAAATTACAACTCAAATAATTAAAATTTGTTACTTGTTCTAGAGGTTGGTTTTCAATTATGATTTTGATCTTATATGTTCACTTCCCCAAAATGCCATAATTTTTGTTTTTTCTTTTGATGTTTTAAAATTATATTCTTGGCATAACTGATTTAATTGGTGTACAGAGTGATGCAAATTATTTTCATTTTCTTCAATAATAACCACATCCTGAATAATAACCACACATTAAAACGTTTAATATTTTAAAACGGTCCATTCTTATACCTATATTAACATATTTTTCCATTTTTGGATGATGTCATTAACATATAAGTTAAAAAGAGTAGGTGATAAACTACATCCTTCTCTAACACCTCTATTTATTAAAATAAAATATATTTTATTAAAATTAACTAGCGTTAATATAACGAATTCCTTGTTCTGTGCTTGCCGATGTATGATTGAGCGCATATAGTACTCTTCGTGTACGAGTGTAAGTCCAACTTTGTGAACGCTTTAGATAAAAATTAAAGGGAAAATTACTATTAACATTGTAGTATTCTATAAGAATTAAAAAAATCATTTCCATAACTTCGAATTATAGATACGATGAAGTATACTTCAAATATCTACGTACATTGGATGAAAGAGAGGTAGAAAGAGAGGGAACGTTGCTAGTTGCAAATGAGAACAGGTAATAAACAAGTTGGCGATGTTGAAAGCACATTAATATTACTTATCAAGTGTCTCGCTCAAAGCTGTCAAAATCTTTTCCATCAATCTAGGGTATTTACACATTCCATTTACACGCTCCTGGAGCATTTTAAATAAAGTACATTCATCTTCACTAATTACTCCATTAGATATTTAATGACCCTACACCACCAGCTCACGTACTAATGAACTCATTCACAAAAATCAATCCCTCTAAACAGTTGAATCTTAATGGCGTGGGAAGGTTTAAATATACCAGCAATAAGAACAAAATGCAGATGCATTCCAGAGGAAATTAATCCCGAAAAAAATTTAATCGCAAGTTATTATAAAGTAAAATATTAAAATAAATACCTGGTAGGTGCCGCCGTACTCAACTAGTTGTGACTGATGATTGGACGAGATGTCGCCGGAATCCGAAGTATCGTGAAAAGCACGATATTTATGAGGTGAGTTTTCAAAAAAAATTATCCGATGAATTTAAATGATTGTTACCTCATAATGTTTACTTCCCAATATTAATTTTAACACAGTTAAAATGCATTTATTTTTTTAAACTGTAGGCCTCTCAGAAAGCGGCTTCCATCTTTAGCAGATGATTCATACAGTCAGTACCTTATGCCATTTTGCTGAAGATGGAAGCTCAATATTTTTTGACAGGCCGACAGTTTTTAAAAAATAAATTTAAATAGCTGAGGACGACAGCACCTGCCAGGTATTTATTTTAATATTTTACTTTGTGACTATTTACCTCAACGAAATCTTATTATGATTTTTATTAATATTGACTGCTGTTATTATTAATCATAAGATAAGATGTCATTTCCGTGCTCAAAAATGAAAAGTGGAATAAAGTGTGGTACAGATTCTTATGAAAATGGTTGGACCAAAGGCAAACGAACAGGCAGGTGAATGGAAATAATAGAATAATAGTAATGTTACATGCTCATATAAGAGCTATTCTATTCTAGCAGTCCCTCATACTCATTTTATTTCATTATATAAGAAAATGGTCAACTTTGGGTGAGAAACTAGGCAAGTTAAAGTATACAATATTAATTAATAGTTTATGAAAAGAAAAATGCATATCAAAGATATGTAAGTTCCAAGAAAGATGAAGATTATCATAGTTATAGCATACTTAAAAGAAAGGTTAAATCAGAAGTCAGGAAACAAAAAAAGAAAATATGTGAAATAGAGTATTTGGAGAAATTGAGCATACAGTAGGTTATGCAAAGTCAGCCCAAGCATGGAGGAAAATTAAACACAGGCACAGTGAAAATATGACAAAGAGTTTTAATTTAGTAGCAATGAAAACTTTTCAGGAATGTTTTTAAATGTTTTAACAAAAACTAGAAAGATTTTATAGATTATACTATAATAATAATAATAATAATAATAATAATAATAATAATAATAATAATACTTTATTTATTCTGGCAGAGTTAACGCCATAAGGCCCTCTCTTCCACTCAACCAGCACAAATACAAATAAATATTCGACAAATATAGATATACACTATACTAATTATAAACAGTTAAAGATACAATAAATGTAGCAATGTAAATGTCATGTACAAACAACATTTTATAGGGTAATAACAATAATGATACGATAATAATAATAATAAATATAAATATGATACATTATACGGGAAACACCAATTAATATATATATCTTACACTGGATAATAATGAAGTCGAGTTTAGAGCAAATATAGATTTAGATTTCTTTTAAAAGATGCCAATGTCCGGCAGCCCCTTATTTCTTGTGGTAGGGAATTCCAGTTGCGAGAAGTGGAGATGGTATATGACATGGAGTGATGTGATGTCCTATGTTGCGGTATATTAAGTAAGAGTACTACACTAGAAAGGGAGATTTAATATAACCTATAACGAAAGAGCAAGTAAGAAACGTGTTGCGAACAGTAAAAAAATGGAAAAGCGGCAAGTTCAGGAGGAATAACCATGAAACTAATTAAATATCGTGGTTCAGGAATGATGAGAATTTTAACTAGACTTTTTAACCAAGTGATAGAAAGATATCCTATTCCGGATGAGTGGAAGGTATCTTATATTAGTGCAATATACAAACATAAAGGGAATAAAAGAGATCCAGTAAGTTATAGAGGGATCATTGTTATGGCAGCAATTAGCAGAATGTTAAAGACAATTATTAAAATGAAATTGGAGGAACTAATACAAGATAAAATATCGGAATAACAAACAGGTTTTACAGTAGGTAAATCGTGCCTTAATAATATATTTGTGATTAGGAAGATTATAGAAAAGATGTTGGCTAAAGGAAAAGAAGTTTATATGGCATTTATAGATCAAGAAAAGGCATATGACTCTGTGCCCATCAACAAGCTATGGGTGGCAATGGAGAAGTTCGGAGTACCTAAATATCTTATAAATTTTAATAAAAAGAATGTATGATTGTAAAGCATGTATTAAGGTTGGAAATAGAGTATCCTCAGATTTTGATATAACGAAAGGATTAAGACAAGTATGCGGGATCTCACCGACATTGTTTAAGATATTTTTAGAAGATGTATTGATGAAATGGAATAAATCATGTAGGGAATGAGAATATTAATGACCGTTACTGCACAAAGTATTATTCGCTGATGACCAGATTATAATAGGACAAGATAAAGGCGATATATAATATATGATTAGAGAGTTGATAGATGAATTTGAGGTAGGAGGACTGAAGATAAATTATATTAAAACAGAATATATGGTAACTGGAGAAAATTCAGAATACCTACAAATAAATATGGTAATTAAATGTGTTGAAGAATTTAAATATCTTGATTCTATAATGGAATAAACTGGTAGTTGTGGAAAAGATAATATTAACAGAGTAAATTGTGGAAGGAAGGCGATTAGATCCCTGAATGGTCTTTTATGAAACAGAAAAAAAAAACAAAAAAAGAGATCACACAAACAATATTAGAAAGTATACTTACATATGGATCAGAAAGCTGGACAATAAATGAAAGGAAGCAGAAAAGAATCTTGGCGACAAACATGGATTGATTACGGAGAAGTATGAGAATATCCAGGCTACAACATATTATAAATACATATATTAGACACGAAATGGATACACAAGAAACTGTTATCGATATGACAACAAAGAGATCTTTACAGTGGTATGAACAAGTACAACGGATATCGGATGAACAGTGGCCTAAACGGATGTTAGATTGGATGATACCAGGCAGAAGGAAGAGGGGAAGAAGCAGAAGAACATGCTATGAGGGAATATACGATGCTATGATAAAGAGGGGTATGGAAGAAGGACAATGAGACGATAGGAATCTCTGGAAAGCTGAAATTAAGAGCGAACTGTTGTAAAATGGAAAGCCTGTATTAAGTAAGTAATTTATAGTTAATTGAATAATCTGGAAATAAATTGTTAGTCACATAATTGGACTTTTAAGAAGATCGACAAGAATATCAAAAATTAGATAAAATAAAAAATAATACAATAAGATAAATAATGAATGTAGAAAAGGATATTGTACAAGAGATCGAAGAAATCCAACTAAGATGGTATTGACATAAAATGAGGAGAAGGGACACAGAAACAAAGAAGATTTGAAATGGATATCTCCTGGAAAAGGGAAACGTGGTAGATCAAAGCCAACATGGATAAAGGGAATTCAAGACAACACGAAGAAGAGAAATATGACAGAAGCAGACACACAAGACCGGGAAGTGTGGAAGAAAAAAATTGTATATTTTGGTTGATGATAACTGTGTAAATTACAGAAACAATCCTGAAATAAAAAAAAAGAATAATTCGGTGCATCATAAGGAAAGGTTGGCTATTCTGTTTGAAATGTAACTAATGTAAGTGGACTCCAGGCATAGAATCCTCTTAATGAGAAATCAGATGTGGTAAGACCAGTTACATCTCTTAGGCTGCGATTACCAGGACGTAGGTACGTATGGAAATGAAATACAGTCATAGAAGAAGTCCGGTAGAAACCTGAGATAAGGCATCTAATAGGCATGCCAAATTGAAACGGGAGAATAGTTTTAATCATTTTTAGAAAGGTGAGTTATAAAGTAAATTAATGGAAAATATTATTTCAGGACAGCGATGTTTGGAGAGACTACGTTCGCGCGGTTCATTTTTTCCAATGATCGAGTTAGTAGTAGTATCATCATCATCATCATCACCATTATACATGTTCTAAGTGAGTTTGCATGAGTTCCTGCTTGCATTGCTCATAATGTTGTGTGTGTTTTACATCTTAAGGTAACAAAGAAAGAAAGAAAGAAAGAGAGATATCTTGTTACCGGTCGGTTGTGGAGAGCTCGCGTAAATACCGGTTGCCTAGCAACCACAGAAAAGGGGAGTGTAATGGCGGTACAAGAGCACAACCAGATAATAGAACTACCGTCACTGGCGCGTTTAGAAATATCATTTCAATCAACCGTTACATAGCAGGTCTGCTATCTGTTCTGTTATATTAAACTACACTATATAAACATTTTATCGCACTGTCCATTGTTTTATATATTCACCCTGTTCTTTCTATTATCTTTTAGTTATAATATCAATCGATCCTCACCAAAGTAAATTTCATCTTCGTTATATACACATTACTTTCTTCCCTTCTTTCCTTATTTATTCCTTTTTTCTACTAATTCTTTCTTTTTTTCTTTCGTCTTTGTTTCTTTAATTCATTTATACACTCGCTCTTTATTAATTTGCAACTTCTTATTATTCTTATTTTTTCCTTTCGGCTTCTACCTTTATTTTCTCCTCTACCTCTTGTCCTTATATTTTTCCGTTAAGATCTGGCATTCCTTTGCTTTCTTTTATACGCATTATTTCTTTCTTTTACTTTTAATTGCTTTGTATTATATTATATTATATATAATTTCCTCTACATTTATTACGGCACCTTCAAGCATATAATAAAACTATCGAATTATATTTTTCTAGCTCTCGCTCAGAATTAAGTGACCATACTATCTTAATGTTTTTTTTTTTCTGTTTCTGTAACAGTTCATTTTAATCTACATTCCATTCCTTATTATGTCATTTCTGATTTATTTGATATTCTTGTGGAATAAAGAAACTGTTATTATACCAGTTTACTTTTATGGATTTATTACCATTATCAGCTATTATTCTGAAAATATTTTTAAATGTGTGCTTTTAAGTATTAGAAAATGTCTTACTTTTAGATCAAAGAGATCTACTATCTTAATGTTTTTTTTTCTGTTTCTGTAACAGTTCATTTTAATCTACATTCCATTCCTTATTATGTCATTTCTGATTTATTTGATATTCTTGTGGAATAAAGAAACTGTTATTATACCAGTTTACTTTTATGGATTTATTACCATTATCAGCTATTATTCTGAAAATATTTTTAAATGTGTGCTTTTAAGTATTAGAAAATGTCTTACTTTTAGATCAAAGAGATTATCGTAAATTGACATATAATACATGGGAAATTTAGTCTTACTTTATGAAGTACATGCTATTTACAGGAAACCAGATATAATAAGATTAGTTAAGTCTCGTAGACTGCGATGGGCAGGACACATGGCACGAATGCGGACTGAAAGAGGGGCATGGGAAATTCTTGTAGGAAAACCAGAGGGAAGCGCCCAGTTGGTGGACCAAGAATGATGTGGGAGAATAGCACTAACAGGATGAGGTGGGAGAATAACATTAACAATGTAGAGTGCGATGGGCAGGACATGTGGGGCACGAATGCGGATTGAAAGAGGGGCATGGAAACTTCTTGTTGGAAATCCAGAGGGCAAACGCCCAGTTGGTAGATCAAGGATAAGGTGGGAGAATAACATTAACAATAAATTGAGGGATCATGTTATACAGGTGATGATTGGAAAACACTAGCTCGGGATAGTGATGTATAGAGAGTTTATTTATGTCCGCACAGTCATGAACCTATGGGTTTGATAGTTCCAGTAAGTTAGTCGATGGTTAAAAATCCATTTGTACGGCTGAAATAATGCTGAGTAATAAAGTTTAGATCAATAACTCATATTCACCACCCGGTCACATACATTCCAGTAAAAATATGTGTTGACACGTCGCGAGATTTCTAGGACAGAGTTTGTAGGAAGGAGGTGCGGAATTTTTGCTGTAGACAGCACTTCCTCATGCATTGTAATGTGTGCAGAACATCATTCTATTCACCTGTGGATTTTTCTTTCTGCACGTCAATATGACCTGATTCTCGAATTCTTCTTTAGAGGAAATAACAAACGTATTGTCAAAGAAATTCACTTCATATTATTTTAACTCTGTAAGAAACTATTGGTACGTCTTCGGTTTCTGTCTTAAGAATCTGAAGTTGAAACTATAAAACGATAATCTCACCTGTGATGCTATGGGAATTATATTTTTAGTGTTATTGATATTTTTAGAGAAGAAAAGCAGCCAAAATTCTTAAAAAGTAGCAGTAGTAGTAATAATAGCACAAGTGGTAATAGTAACAGTAGTTTATTTCACACGGTACCATTTGAATGGATATAAAAATCAAGTTAAACGCAATAAATTATACAAGAGTATATAAAATCAATTACAAATACATACAGTGTTTTTAAAAAATAATTAGTTATAAATGAAACACACTAAAAAAACTTGAGAAAGAAAAATAACACTTTATAATAAGATTGCTTTAACTATTTTTAATCTTTACACCGACAGTTCTATAATTTACTTAGATAATAATTTATTAAACAATTTCCTACCCACATATCCTGGAAACTGATCACATTTGAAATTTCGATGAGTTTAAACAGTAAATAATTTTGCATTTCGATAATTACAAAATAGCTATCTTCTTCTTTACAAATGTACTTTCCTATTAACTAACTAAGTAACTCGTTGGCACTATTGAACCCGTAGGTTCATGGCCGCACGGATATAAGCTCTCCATACAACCCTATCCTGAGCTAATGCTTTCCAATCACTCCCTGTATAATCTAGTTCCTCAAATCATAGTTAATGCTATTCTCCCACCTCATTCTTCGTCTACCAACTGGGCGTTACTTAATAAAATTAAGCAATTATAAATATATGGCTAAATACACGATAAAATGGATATTTTAAATAGTCTAAAATAGGACTCCCATTACAGGTATTAGAAGAGATAAATGATGATGATGGAAAATGAAGGAAGATACACAACGAGAATCTCCATAATTGATATCGTTCATTATAATAGCCAGGATTATTAAATGTAGCTAAAATTGTTGGCCGTAGAAATTATTTCAAAAATTTTGAAAGGAAAATTCATCAATTAGTTGAGGATAAAGGGCTAATGACCTATGCCGAACTTGTTATTCATCCAAATGCTTTTCTGAGTAGCTGGATCTTGACTTCTTTTTCCAACTAAGTGGTAGTTTAATATATAATTGGGCAGTTTTTCTCTAGTCATTCTACCAACCTGTATTCTCCTTTTGTTTCTACATAGGCCTATATATTTTTTTCAAGAATCGTTCAACTTTAAATTCTGTCAATATTTCTTTGTTTTACGTTTTCCTCATGAATTTCATATTTATAGTGGCAATGCGGAATTGCTCTTGTTTTCGTTGTAGCTGATGTTTCGTATCCTTATAACAATGAGGACACTGCAAGAGTGTTACAGACTTTTAGTCTTGAGCATTTTTATACTTGAGAGGTAAACATTATTGAAAAATAAATATTAATATAGGAATGGGTGATAGGCTTATATTCGAATTGATCTTAGGTAAGTAGAAATCGAAGTTATTGATTTGATTCAATTACATGATGATAGATACAATTGAATAGCTTATTACATGTTACATAAACCCTCCATTCCATAAGCCATATAATTAATTGCAACTATCAATGCCAGGATAACGCTTTGTAGGTGGAGAGATTCAGGAGCTATCGCAATGAATGCAAATTCCACGTGAAATGAACAGAATCTACCCACCGCTTATTCTTTAAAATCCTCAACTGCTATCCACGTTGACACAGGGATATAGCAGACCACACCGCAGATAGGCGTACCAATTTCAAATGAGCAGAACGAGATTTAAATCCAAATTACAATCAAGAAGAAGAAGTAGATGAAGAAGAAAATAAATATAAAAACGTCCGTCACGCAGTAACTGTAAACCATAAAATCCAAGGATTCAAAAATGGATAGAAGAGTAAATTTGAAATTTATTGAGTACAATTTATTACATACATATAAATAATATTAATTTAGTCTCTAAACCATAACTAATGCAAGGATTCTAAAATGGTAAATAAATAAATCAGTACTTTAGAACTTTACAGTAAAGTAGGTTTCATGCACATAAATAATATTTATTAATAATTAATAATATTTATTTAGTCCATAAGTCGGCCGCGGTGGGCTAGTGGTTATGTCCCGTGCCTCTAGTTCCGAGGGACGTGGGTTCAAATCCGGCCGTGGTCGATGGATTCTTTAGGATGGAAAAGTCCAAGGGACAAGTCTTCCGGGAGAAACTTTAAGTCATGGGCTCTGAGTCTGAAAATTTTCAGGCTAGAAAAAGATCCTTAAGCTTGAATAAAAAGGCCTCTAAGCAAAAATTTGCCGGATATTCCCATCCTAGTACTATCTTAGGTTCCTAGATGGCATTATGAGGCGGAACGCTGACCACGTCCACTCAATGACATCTATCCGAAAACAAGTGTAACTAAATTAGTATGGTTGAATTTCTCCCCCGTAGAGGGAGTACGTTTAAGTATCATTGAGAGACAAAAGGGCTTACTACTGCTACTATTTAGACGTCCGTCGCCGTGGCGTAGTCGGTAGAGTCCCTATCTTCCACTCCGGCAACCCGGGATTTTAAATATCCACCTTGGGTCTGGGCATGTGTGTTCTGTCTATGTGTCTATGTGAGAATTAAAAGTAGGTTAACAAACAGGTAAAAAAAGTAAAACAACAAGGAAAACCAGTATAAACGAAAAAAAAAAGACCATAAAATTCAAGGATTCCAAAAAGGATAGATAAGTAAATCAGAATTTTTGTCTTCTTCTTCTTCTTCATTTCACGGGTAGGCAAAAATTGCCTGTTCCGCCTCACAGATGTTCTGTCCATCTTTTTACTGGCCTTCTTACATTCCTTGAACCTCTTGGCTTGTAGTTGAATGCTGTTCTTGGTAATCTTGTTACATTCATTCTTTCTACATGTATAAACCATTTCTCTCTATATTATCTGATTTTCTCATTCAATGGATATATATTTAACTCTGTTCTTATGTATTCATTCTTTATCCGATCCAATCTTGTTCAGCCTTTTGTTCTTGTAAGGAAGTTCATTTCTGCGCTCTGTATTCTATTTTGTAATTTTCTGGTCATTACCCAAGTTTCGCTCCCATAAAGTAATGCAGGAACTGCCAATATTTTATAAAAACTTCAATCTAGTATCTCTTCTTGTTTTATGCTTTAATGTTTTATGTATAGTTCCTCATATCATTTGAAATTTCGACAGTTTCATATTTATGTCTCTTTCAGTTTTTGTGTTTATAGTAAAATTACAACCCAAATAATTAAAATTTGTTACTTGTTCCAGAGGTTTGTTGTCTATTACGAGTTTTGATCTTATATGTGCGTTTCCCCAAAATGCCATTATTTTTGTTTTTTTATTTGATGTTTTAAAATGTTAGTAAGGACAGTATATTTCATACAGTGAAAGACTCCAAAATAATTTTAAAAAGCGGGTAATGTGAATTATGTACCGTCTAGCTGTGTTTAGTTTGAACTAACTAACCAATATTTAAAACTAACTAACAAAAATATAAAACTAATCGATATAATAACTTAGTGGTTAGTGTGAATAGTTTTGAGTTAGCTTTTTTAATTTAATAATGTGTGGTTTGTTAGTTCAAACTAAATACAGCTTAGTGTGCATTATTCACATTACCTAAAAAATCTAATTTTTCCATTCAATAGTAAGAGTGGGGATAATGGCGTTATGATTTCCAATATCTGATGCAATTTAACAAGCTAAACAATGATTAAATATAATAAAATTGGTATTGGTGGAGAACTATCATGTTGCTAAGAAGGCCCAAAGTTGTATTAATTGGACTGTACTTACACTATATATATATTCCTCTCCTCTCTCTCTCTTTTCTCATCTCTAACTCTTC